>RWGZ01001776.1:8701-29173 GCA_009725065.1 Utricularia reniformis | reverse complement strand
AAAAGATTAAATTTATTAAGTCAACAACACAAACATTTAATTGTTAATCTAATGGTTTACTTACAATATCAAGAAAAAACAAGGATTTTGCGTATAAATAAGCATTACTATCTTCATAAAATCATCCATAAGCATTGGTAAGTACAATCAATTGACAGTGAAATATTATATTTTGATAGTGTCCGATTATATACATAATTTTGTTGAATTTCTTGACAATATCAAGAAAAAACAAGGATTATGAATTATGTACACTTTTTGTATTTATTTATTTGAGAGGCATAACACCATTAGACTTAGAGAACACTTTCTTGATTGTATATATTACATTATGATTTATTTATCCAATTGATTAGGCCATTCATTAGATTTTGCATGATTTTGAAAACTTTGAGGGTGGATTGGTTTGACCTAGGTAGAAAATTGCATTATATTTATACGACAAAAATTAACTAATCTATGACTTGAAAAACTTGGTTAAATACAATCTTCATACTATAAAAGATGTGATATTCTAAATAATTGACTCAATTTAGAAATATGAGTTTGGTTTTTACTCCTTCTTCATTTATAAATTGACTTTAGAAATTTATTACAAATAAATTGAATTTACACGTAATTTTCCAGATAGATGGATTGGATTGTTATAAAGTAGAAGGGTCTCGGCCCAAAAACACATGTTAGAGGACGAGCCGTGAGGCCTTGTTTGTGTCCAATAAAATAATATTATTTATAATTGGAAATCAGGGGCTTCAGTAGCTTCATTCAAGTCAGGATGGAATCCCAAGCGTCGGATCTCGCGGCGGAAGGGGGCTTAAGCCGACACCCGCAGATTAACCTCATCAACACCTTCTGTGAAATTACTGCTTGCGCCTCCAAATCCGAAGCCCTTTTCTTCTTGGAGTCTCACGCCTTCGACCTCGACGCCGCCGTTTCTACTTTTCTTGACGATTTCGGCCCGGCCGAGGAGCACCAGGGGTTGCCAGAGGATCAATCGCACCCTCTATACACTCCTTCTCAGTCAATTCATCCTAGTCAATCTCCCCTCCCTCGATCCCCTTCACCACCGCCTACCTCTCGATCTCACGGTTCGCGTTCCACTTCAAATAAACCTAATACCCGCGCCTCAGCTTCTAGTGGTCGAGGCCGCGGAGTGAAAGGCAGAATTAAAACTTTGGCAGATCTGAGTGAGAGCCCGGAGGATGCGGATTCTGATAGTGATCCTGATTTTGATCCTCAGGAGTATTATACCGGCGGAGAAAAGAGGTGCGCCTATTTAACTTCCTTCTGATAAAAAGACATCCTTGTTCTAATTCAGATTTCCCTCTCTTAATTTTCAATATCGCCCTGCTCAAGAAACATTTTTTTCACGTTGATTACTCAGATTCTATTCTAGTAAACTTGTTCTTAGAAGCTGATTTTGTGTATTCGCTTGCATTTAAAATCTTCTGGTCTTTTGTCACAGTGGGATGCTTGTTCAAGGTCCTTCAAGAGCACACCATGTCGATGAGATTTTCAATCAAGCGAGGCAATCAGGTGCAGTTGAGGCATCTGCTGAACATCTACATAATTTCAACTCTAGAAGCTTCTCTGGAACTGGAAGACTACTCTCTGGGGAGGCTTCATCAAATCCTCAGCCCCCTGAAGCTGTGAATCACAGTATTACTTTTTGGAGAAATGGCTTTACAGTTGATGATGGACCACTAAGGATGTTAGATGATCCTGCAAATGCATCCTTTTTGGAGGTTAAGATTTCCTTATTTTCTCTGATTTTAAATTGGAACTTCTAGTTTGATCATGGTTTTTTATGTCATACTCAATTAAGTATACTTTGATTGAAGTCCATATCATTGTGTTTGTCAATATATTTTAAACATAGCTTGAGATATCTTTGGCACTTGATGTTAATGTTGCTGCTCGAATGTCATGTTTGAGAGGGTTTTTGTGTTGGCTTAAAAGAGTTCTTTTTACTAGAAATACTAGTTGTTACATCCTGATTTTTGTTGGTGCGGCTTGTCTTTATTCCTATGCAGAGTATTGGTAAATCTGAGTGCCCTCCGGAACTTTCGCCATCAAATAGAACAACTCAAGTTCATATCAATCTCATGAGGAGGGACGAAGATTATAAGGTTTGCCTTCACCGAGATATTTTGGATTCTTCATAAAAAACTGATTTTATTCCCTCAGGAACTGGAGAAACCCCGTCTTTNACAAGATCAAGAAAAAACAAGGATTTTGCGTATAAATAAGCATTACTATCTTCATAAAATCATGCATAAGCATTGGTAAGTACAATCAATTGACAGTGAAATATTATATTTTGATAGTGTCCGATTATATATATAGTTTTGTTGAATTTCTTGACAATATCAAGAAAAAACAAGGATTATGAATTATGTACACTTTTTGTATTTATTTATTTGAGAGGCATAACACCATTAGACTTAGAGAACACTTTCTTGATTGTATATATTACATTATGATTTATTTATCCAATTGATTAGGCCATTCATTAGATTTTGCATGATTTTGAAAACTTTGAGGGTGGATTGGTTTGACCTAGGTAGAAAATTGCATTATATTTATACGACAAAAATTAACTAATCTATGACTTGAAAAACTTGGTTAAATACAATCTTCATACTATAAAAGATGTGATATTCTAAATAATTGACTCAATTTAGAAATATGAGTTTGGTTTTTACTCCTTCTTCATTTATAAATTGACTTTAGAAATTTATTACAAATAAATTGAATTTACACGTAATTTTCCAGATAGATGGATTGGATTGTTATAAAGTAGAAGGGTCTCGGCCCAAAAACACATGTTAGAGGACGAGCCGTGAGGCCTTGTTTGTGTCCAATAAAATAATATTATTTATAATTGGAAATCAGGGGCTTCAGTAGCTTCATTCAAGTCAGGATGGAATCCCAAGCGTCGGATCTCGCGGCGGAAGGGGGCTTAAGCCGACACCCGCAGATTAACCTCATCAACACCTTCTGTGAAATTACTGCTTGCGCCTCCAAATCCGAAGCCCTTTTCTTCTTGGAGTCTCACGCCTTCGACCTCGACGCCGCCGTTTCTACTTTTCTTGACGATTTCGGCCCGGCCGAGGAGCACCAGGGGTTGCCAGAGGATCAATCGCACCCTCTATACACTCCTTCTCAGTCAATTCATCCTAGTCAATCTCCCCTCCCTCGATCCCCTTCACCACCGCCTACCTCTCGATCTCACGGTTCGCGTTCCACTTCAAATAAACCTAATACCCGCGCCTCAGCTTCTAGTGGTCGAGGCCGCGGAGTGAAAGGCAGAATTAAAACTTTGGCAGATCTGAGTGAGAGCCCGGAGGATGCGGATTCTGATAGTGATCCTGATTTTGATCCTCAGGAGTATTATACCGGCGGAGAAAAGAGGTGCGCCTATTTAACTTCCTTCTGATAAAAAGACATCCTTGTTCTAATTCAGATTTCCCTCTCTTAATTTTCAATATCGCCCTGCTCAAGAAACATTTTTTTCACGTTGATTACTCAGATTCTATTCTAGTAAACTTGTTCTTAGAAGCTGATTTTGTGTATTCGCTTGCATTTAAAATCTTCTGGTCTTTTGTCACAGTGGGATGCTTGTTCAAGGTCCTTCAAGAGCACACCATGTCGATGAGATTTTCAATCAAGCGAGGCAATCAGGTGCAGTTGAGGCATCTGCTGAACATCTACATAATTTCAACTCTAGAAGCTTCTCTGGAACTGGAAGACTACTCTCTGGGGAGGCTTCATCAAATCCTCAGCCCCCTGAAGCTGTGAATCACAGTATTACTTTTTGGAGAAATGGCTTTACAGTTGATGATGGACCACTAAGGATGTTAGATGATCCTGCAAATGCATCCTTTTTGGAGGTTAAGATTTCCTTATTTTCTCTGATTTTAAATTGGAACTTCTAGTTTGATCATGGTTTTTTATGTCATACTCAATTAAGTATACTTTGATTGAAGTCCATATCATTGTGTTTGTCAATATATTTTAAACATAGCTTGAGATATCTTTGGCACTTGATGTTAATGTTGCTGCTCGAATGTCATGTTTGAGAGGGTTTTTGTGTTGGCTTAAAAGAGTTCTTTTTACTAGAAATACTAGTTGTTACATCCTGATTTTTGTTGGTGCGGCTTGTCTTTATTCCTATGCAGAGTATTGGTAAATCTGAGTGCCCTCCGGAACTTTCGCCATCAAATAGAACAACTCAAGTTCATATCAATCTCATGAGGAGGGACGAAGATTATAAGGTTTGCCTTCACCGAGATATTTTGGATTCTTCATAAAAAACTGATTTTATTCCCTCAGGAACTGGAGAAACCCCGTCTTTCCTTTCAAGGCATTGGAAGAACTCTTGGTAGCATCAATGCCAGTGCTGCTGATCCAACTGTGGAAACTACGCCTCCATCACCTTCTCCAGGTCTCATCGTGGATCAGACACAACCAAGTACATCAATTCAGCTGAGGTTGGCAGATGGTACGAGAATGGTTTCTCGGTTCAACAATTCCCGTACAATCAGAGATATTAGAAGCTTCATCGATGCATCCCGACCAAATGGTCCTAGAGCTTATCAACTTCAAATAATGGGGTTTCCTCCAAAACAGCTTAGTGATCTGAACCAGACCATAGACGAAGCTGGTATAGCCAATTCTGTGGTGATCCAGAAACTCTAGCTTAATCCTTATTAGCTGCTTTTTTATTCATTGCTCAGCGTGTTTCTGATGACTTATTTTAAGCTTTATTGTTGAATCAATCATTCCTTTGTACTCAGATTCAAAGAAACTGAAATTGTTGTTCAAAATCAAACAGGCCGCTTGCTTCATCATCTGTTTACACAACCTGGCTTGTTATATGAGTTTAGCAACCAAAAGAACCCCGATATCTAATCTTTTTTCCGGAACCTCTAATTGGTGTGCATGTCTAGATCATTATGTTGGTGCCAAAGGTTATGGTTTCGATCCTTTCAACAAACAAAGTCACCATGGTGCCAAAGAAGATTGGTATAACGTATTGATTAAGAGACCCTCTATAAAGTAGTGTTGGGTATTAATTCCCCACCATGGTTTTAAAAAACCGGTCGAACCGACCGGTTCAACTGGGAATCGTCCATACTCACTATTCGATTCAAACCGGTTCGCATGGTATTTAAAAATTGGTGTGGCTCACCGACTCCCTTAAAAACCCGGTCAGACCTATCTTTTCACACAAAACTGATTGGCAATTAGAGTTAAAGATAAACTAACAGAAATTTCTTGACCCCACTCTTATGGGTGGGCATGTGTCCTGCCCAACGGGTTACGGGTTAAACCCATTGAACCCAACCCATACGAGTTGGCCAAACATATTGAGAATTTTTCTCGACCCGTCAACAGGTTGACTTGATGGGTTGAAAATACGATTTAATCCGTCAACGAGTTGATATAACCTAAACCCTAAAATAAAAACTAAACTAAAAATCTTGAATTGTAACTCTAAAATAAAATAAAATTGCCCCATTCAATGGGTCAAAAGGTTGAATATCACGGCTCAACCCATACAATAATATCGGGTTGACTCATCCAAACGGGTTAGACCGGTTTAATAGGTTGGGTGTACTCATGACCACCTTATGTAATAGCCGAGAAAAAGGTATGTCGAAACAAATAGTAGGGAATGTAACGGTAAAGTCTAGACGGTAGATAATGAGAGATACGGGAACGAAAGAACGTAATAGGGAACGAAGAATAGAAAAGTAAAGAAAAAGATAAAGGAGGGGGTCAAAAGTAAAGGAAGGAGGGGTCAAAGTGTGAATTAGAAAAGTTAGGATGTCTATAAATAGGAGTGAGGAGGCCCAAAAATGGGTTAATCATCATTAAGACCCGAAAATCCGAAAATGTCCGCAAAGAAGGAAAATTATCGCGAAAATCTCCAAGGCATAAAATTATCGCGAAAAAGTTGAAGGCAAGAATTGTCGCGAAAATTTTGAAGAAGGAAAATTATCGCGAAAATCTCCAAGGCACAAAATTATCGCGAAAAAGTTGAAGGCAAGAATTGTCGCGAAAATTTTGAAGAAGGAAAATTATCGCGAAAATCTCCAAGGCACAAAATTATCGCGAAAAAGTTGAAGGCAAGAATTGTCGCGAAAATTTTTGAAGAACAAAATTGTCGCGAAAATTTACGAAGGCAAAATTGTCGCGGATTTCCAGTAAGGCATAAATTATCGCGGATTTCATCCCAGTGCAATATTGTCGCGAATTTTAATCCTAGGGTATTATTATCGCGAATTTCAGGGCAGAAGTAGAATTGTCGCGAAAATACTAAGTTCAAGTGTTTTCGTTACGTCCTGAAGTCGGATCGTGGGAGGAAAAGTACACGTGAGGTCTACGGTAACCACATAGTTAACAATAAGATGATAACGTCAGAATTCGAATAATTAAGACATGTTATGAAATGCAGGGGAAGCACGGGAAGATTATAATACGCTAAAGCAAACGGTAAGCGGAGTGAACACAATATAGTAAGGGAAGGTTCAGACTTAAGGAACGGGATTGGGTTAATAAAGAAGGAAGAAATGATACGAATGAACGAGATAAATGATAATAAGACTCGGGGTGAGGAAGGATGGACCGTCCGACCGAACCCGGCATCGTGCCTAGTACACGATTCGCCAAAGGAAGGGCATGCCTGATGAAGGGAACGATAAGTTCCAAAGAGGAAAAGATACGTACGAAGAGGGCGGAACGGATCCGGGTGGAAAAAGGGGTAGCGCCTAAGTACCCACCCGGGGAAGGGATGCATATGGCCCGTCGAGTCATCCAACAGCTAACGGTTGGCTTGGGCGGGACATGCACCGAGCATGTTAATCTCGGCAACAGAAAAGTTAATGAATGATGGAAATGATAAGGGTAAAAGAAGAGGGAAATAAGAAAACGGTTAAGTGAAATGGTTCATGTGTGTGTGTATGATGTACCTAAGAAGTAAGAAAGATAATGTGTAGTGTGTGTGAAGTTTCCTTTAATAGATTGTGACCGCTTTACAGATTTTGTAGGTGACGCAGGTGAGATATGATAGGGACGGGGAAGGAGGTCGTCGGTTGTCCGGTGATAGAGTCCGGTCCTTCGGAGAACACTCTAAATTATGCAGTCGTACTTTAATGTTTTGAACTATGTTTTAAATTGCTTTCGAATATTTCCGTTTTAATTATCATGTTTTTAACAAAACAACTAGGCCCAAATTACGGTCGTTACAAATGGTATCGGAGCGTAACATCGTTACTAAACCGGGAACGGTGCGGTCCTACGTAAAAAAGTCCACGTAGAAGAGTCCACGAAACCCGTAGGAGGACAACCGACCATAGGAGGGGATGGGTATAGAATGTAACAGATGACATGAGTAGACATAGACATAGACATAACGAAAGTTTAATGTAGGAATGGCGCCTAGAACGAGAGCTCATGGAAACCGAGAAGAGGATAGCAACGCATCAGAACAGGCGCCGGCGACAGAGACTCCGGTTGCAAATTCCGCGACGCCTCTCACGTTTAGTCAGGAAAGCCTCAGGGACCTGTTTCAGACCATGGCAAGTTCCCTAGTTAGCGCAATGAGACAGGGACAGGCGGAGGGGGGAAACTCCGCGCAAATGGAACTAGGGGCAAGGCCCGAAAAGAGTAGGATGTACTACAATGAGGCATTAAAGAAGGCTGGGATGAACAGCTTCACGGGGGATAAGATGGGAGATGCGGAAGCGTGGATTATCCGCCTTGAGGAGAAGTTCGAACTGATCGAAGCCCCAGAGGAGCTTAGGGCAGGATTGGCCCCACTATGGTTCGATGGTAGTACCGCCCGATGGTGGGGGAGTGTATCGGCCGCATTACTGAAGGATGGGCCTATCTCTTGGGCAAAGTTTAAAAATGCGTTCTTGGACTACTACGTGCCGAAAGGACTTAAGAAAGATAAGAGGGCTGAATTTGACAGACTGACTCAGGGAAACCGCCCCGTTATGGAATACATGCAAGAATTCATTGAGCTAGGCAGGTACGCCCCCGAGATCATGGGGAGTGAACAGGAAAAGATGCACCGCTTCACGGAAGGGCTGAATGAGAAAGTGAAACTGACTATGTATGGCCGCGACGATGAAGAATTTTCTAGTTTGGTGGCGGCGGCAGTCCGAGTTGACGGAGGGTTACGGAGAATGGATAAGGAACGCACTAGGAACTCTACAAAGAACGAAGTTCAAGGACGGGGAGAATGGAAAGGAAAGACCACTGCAGAGGGTTTCGGATCGGCACCAGGACTACAGATCAGGCCTGCGTGCACCAAATGCGGAAGGAACCATTTTGGAGAATGTCGCGCAGGAACTAACAGTTGTTTCAAGTGTGGCCAGGAAGGACATTTTGCCAAGGACTGTCCAAAGAGAAGGAGGATCGAAACCGGGGTAACCGAAAACAGAGTGAGGGAAAGAATTACTGGAAATGCTCGAGTGTTTGCTGTGAACAAGGAACAGGCCTCGGAGGCTGAGGACGTCGTCGCAGGTACACTACTTATTAACGGCTTTACAGCTTTCGTATTATTTGACTGTGGGGCGACACACTCGTTTGTGTCGGAGAAGTTAGCAAAACGGTTTGGGATAACGGGAAGTAACGCTAAAATCAAAGTAAAAACACCGGGATCCGAAGCCATGGAGGCAAATAGAATCTACAAAGGGTGCACGGTAGAAGTGGACACAGTGCGAACAGAGGCAGATTTGATTGAGTTAGGGGATATGGGATTCGATGCCATACTAGGAATGGATTGGTTATCTAAGTACGATGCGCAAGTGAGATGTCGGGAACGTACGATCACGTTTAGTACGCCCCGGGAGGGGAGAAAGGACATGGTAGGAGAATCGATTACGAGTGAGAATGAGGAATATATGGATCGATCGAACTGGCTAGCATTTGTCACGACGGAGAAGGAAGAGACACCATTGGAGTCCGTTCCAGTAGTTTGTGAATACAGCGATGTATTTCCCGACGAGCTGCCGGGGCAACCGCCTCAGAGAGAAGTAGAAATGGGAATAGAACTACTCCCTGGAACGCAACCGATTTCTAAGGCCCCATACCGAATGGCACCCCGAGAAATGCAAGAACTGAAACAACAGATTGAGTCGCTATTGGAAAAAGGATTTCTAAGGCCAAGCAATTCCCCTTGGGGAGCACCAGTATTGTTTGTTAGAAAGAAAAGCGGCGAGTTAAGATTGTGCTACGACTACAGAGAATTAAACAAGGTCACGATAAAGAATAAGTACCCGTTGCCTAGGATCGACGACTTGTTTGATCAGTTACAAGGTGCAAAGGTATTCTCAAAATTAGACCTGAGGTCAGGGTACCATCAAGTTCGAGTAAGAGAAGGAGACATACCGAAGACAGCCATTCGAACGAGGTACGGCCATTACGAATGCACGGTGGTACCGTTTGGATTAACTAATGCCCTAGCAATTTTCATGGATTTGATGAATCGGGTGTTACGTCAATACCTAGACAAGTTTGTGGTGGTGTTCATTGACGACATCCTAGTTTACTCTCCCAACCAGGAAGAACACGAGCATCATTTGAGAATAGTGTTACAGACTCTCAGACAAGAGAAGTTATATGCCAAATACAACAAGTGTCAATTCTGGATGGACAGCATAGCTTTCCTAGGCCACGCCATATCAGCAGGGGGGGTGACAGTAGACCCAACAATGATAGAAACAATTACGAATTGGCCAAGGCCGAAAAATGCTCAGGAAGTAAGGAGTTTCTTAGGTTTAGCCGGGTACTACCGGAAATTCATCGAAGGGTTCGCAAGGATTGCTAAACCGTTGACAAATTTGACCCGAAAGGAAACGAGGTATACGTGGGATGAGAAATGCGAAGAAAGTTTTGAATGTCTCAAGGCGAAACTGACATCTGCTCCAATACTAGTATTACCCAAAGCAGGGCAGGATTTCACGGTATACAGCGACGCTTCGAAAGAAGGACTCGGGTGTGTACTGACGCAAGGGGGAAAAGTTATAGCATATGCAAAACGTCAGTTGAAGATACATGAGTTAAATTACCCGACACATGATTTGGAATTAGCCGCGGTAGTATTCGCACTCAAGATTTGGAGACATTACTTGTACGGGGTGAAATGCGAGATTTTCACCGACCACAAGAGTTTGAAGTACCAATTCACCCAGAAGGAACTTAATATGAGACAACGGAGTTGGTTGGAACTGATAAAAGATTATGATCTGGACATCCAATATCACCCCGGAAAGGCAAACCATGTTGCCGATGCATTGAGCATAAAGACTCATGGCGCGCTAGCCAACACGTTGATTAAGGAAATGGAGAGTCTGCAACTGGAAATGGTAGAATCGACCACAGTCATGTTAGGGATGATTACCGCGAAGCCGGGGATACTGGAGGAGGTACTAGAAGCACAGATATCGGACCCTGAGAAACCCGTGACGCGAAAAGGGGGGACAAAACCGATAAATGGGAAATAAGCAAAGGAAGCGACGGGCTAATCCGAATGAAGGAACGTATATGGGTACCAAACACGCCAGAGTTAAGAAAGAAGATTATGACGGAAGCACACAGTTCAGCATTCTCAGTTCACCCAGGAAGTACTAAAATGTATCGAGACCTAAAGACGCACTGGTGGTGGAATGGAATGAAAAACGAGATTGCCAACTTTGTGGCCAAATGCGAAAACTGCCAACGAGTTAAGGACGAACACCAACGCCCGTGGGGCGAACTACAACCCTTAGAAATTCCAGAATGGAAATGGGATAGCATCGGCATGGACTTTGTGGTAGGACTACCCAAGAGCCCACGGAAGAACGACGCAATATGGGTAGTGGTGGACCGTCTTACGAAGGCGGCTCACTTTTTAGCAGTCAAGACAACGTACGGAGTGGACATGCTAGCCCGAATATATGTGGACAACATAGTCAGATTACATGGAGTTCCAGTAAATATCGTGTCGGAAAGGGACCCGAGATTCACGTCTAGATTTTGGCAGAGTTTACAGAAATCGCTCGGAACTCAATTATGCATGAGCACAGCCTATCATCCACAGACGGATGGTCAGACCGAGAGAACCAACCAGATTATGGAGGATATGTTACGAGCATGTGTATTGGAATTTAAGGGAGGTTGGGAAGATTTCCTACCGCTAGTGGAGTTTGCGTACAATAATAGCTTTCAGAGCAGCATTGGCATGGCGCCATATGAGGCATTGTACGGGAGGAAGTGTCGTACACCGCTATGTTGGGAGGAGGTGGGAGAGAGAACGACCACGGGAACGGAATTAGTGGAAGTCACTATTGAAAAGGTAGCCGTAGTGCGAAAGAACATTAAGGCGGCACAGGACCG
Organism: Utricularia reniformis; assembly: GCA_009725065.1. Lineage (NCBI taxonomy): Eukaryota > Viridiplantae > Streptophyta > Magnoliopsida > Lamiales > Lentibulariaceae > Utricularia > Utricularia reniformis. The sequence continues at coordinate 17,782 of RWGZ01001776.1, read as the reverse complement.
ATATAAAAGTTGGGCAGACACAAAAGGGAGACCCTTAGAGTTAAAAGTAGGAGATCACGCATACCTAAAAGTATCTCATATGAAAGGGGTGCTAAGGACCACAAGGACAAGGAAACTGAGCCCCAGGTATATCGGACCATATGAGGTGGAACGAAGGATCGGAAACCTAGCATATCAGCTGAAGCTTCCGGAGGAAATGGGGGGGATACACAACGTGTTCCATGTATCCCAACTGAGGAGAAAGGTGACTGAAGGGATCCAAGAATGTGTGGGGGAACCCATAGAGATAACCCCGGAACTAACGTACGAGGAAGTCCCAGTAAAGATCCTAGGCAGAGAGGAAAGAAGGCTCAGATACAAACAAATCCCCATGGTGAAGGTACAATGGNCTGTTGAAAAGGTAGTCGTGGAACGAAAGAACATGAAGGCGGCACAAGACCGATACAAAAGTTGGGCAGACACAAGAACGAGACCTTTAGAGCTAAAAGTTGGGGATCACGCATACCTAAAGGTATCACCTATGAAGGGGGTGCTAAGGACCACAAGGACAGGGAAGCTGAGCCCCCGGTATATCGGAACATATGAGGTGGAACGAAGGATCAGAAACCTAGCATATCAGCTGAAGCTTCCGGAGGAAATGGGGGGGATACACAACGTGTTCCATGTATCCCAACTGAGGAGAAAGGTGACTGAAGGGATCCAAGAATGTGTGGGGGAACCCATAGAGATAACCCCGGAACTAACGTACGAGGAAGTCCCAGTAAAGATCCTAGGCAGAGAGGAAAGAAGGCTCAGAAAGAAACAAATCCCCATGGTGAAGGTACAATGGTCCAATCAAGGAGAAAGGGAAGCTACATGGGAAACGGAACGGGAAATTAGACAGAGAGCGCCGGAGTTAATGGAAGATTGGTACGCACGAGTTTCGAACCACAACAGTTTGGCGCCGTCCGTGGGGACGAGTTTTAACTCCCATTTGAGGTCTTTACCTGGGATAGGATAATCAAAGGCATGGCGACCGGAACTTCGACGAACGATAGTGACACGCTTCCCAGCAGTGTTCCGGCTTCAACGTTCTCTTTGCAGGATCTGGAGGCTATTGTTAGGAAAGTTATTCTGGAGGTTACGTCGGAGAGGAGTGGAACAGAACCACCGGCTATTACAAGCCCTGTTCCAGCCAACAGAGAGTACGAGAGCGACCCTGAAGCACCGAGCTCCGATGAAGAGGAGATTGCCAAGCGTGGGATAACAATGAGGAGGCCGAGATACCAATCCACCCTGCCTCCTCTGGTTAGAACTCCAACTCCCGTCCCTGGGACGAACCAGGAACAGATGGAGAGACGCATCGACGAGCTTACCAGGGAGTTGGAGGCCCTGCGAACGCACAGGGATTGCGATCCTGATCTGGAGCGCAATCCAGGACTTTTCGATCGGGCCATGGGTGCCCCGATCAAGCAGAGTAAGGACGACGACTGGTGGCACAATCTACAAATGGCTCAGGCGTCATCCCAACAATCGGGAGGCGTATCCGCCGCATTGGGAGATTTGATGCTCCCGTTCTCTAAAGAGATCTGGGCGGCAGTCCCCGATCGCTATTACCGTAACATTGAGGGATTACTTGTATTCCGAGGCCACGGTGATCCGATTGATCACGTCGCGGATTTTGAGCTGAGGATGGGGACCGTTCGGGCCTCCGATTCATTGAAGTGCCGCATCTTTGCGGCGGGGTTGCAGGGCGATGCCCGGACCTGGTTTAAGAACTTGCCGGCCCGATCCATACAGTCGTATGGCGGATTCGTCCTGGCTTTCTCGGAACAGTTCGCTCCAAACGTAGGACCGCCTCGTAGCAGGCAGGAACTATACGACATGAAGTATATCCCGGCAATAATGAGTCTCCGCTCTTTTATGGAGAAGTTCATCAGAACCGCCCGGGGTATCAAGTTGGAGCTCCGAGATAAAATCGATATCTTGCAACAGGTCTTGGGACCTTGCGGCCTTTCGGCCAGCCTTGTGAAGAGCCCACCATCCACCTTGGGAAAGCTCCTTCAGAAAATCAACAAGTACATCAAGGTGGATGAAGCGCTGGGAGCGGGGAATCAAAACCTTGGCTGGAATTCTGATCCCGCAGGCGACCATAGGGTATCTTACCCTAAGAGACAGCCGCGGGAAGTGGCGGCTGTAGCGGAAAAAATCGTTCCTCCGAAGAAGGAGGACAATCGGGTGTATTGCGAGTTGCATCACAACCGCGATCACCCAACTTTGAAATGCCCGCTACTGCGAGAGACAGTAGCGGCGATGAACAAGGAAAAGCCCGAACGCGATGAGCGAAGGGGCAAGCAGGCTGACTCCCCTCGAGCGGGCCATCAGGGTGACGATCGTCACAGGCCAAGAGGGAGAGATAATCGGGGTCAGCCCCGGCATTATAACGACTGGGCGGGAGATCGAAGATCTCCCCAACCCGAGCAGGAGAGGGGCCAATCCGGTCAGGAGCACCGTAGCCAGGGCCGAAGAATGAGATGGCGGGGCCGAGGTGGCAGGGCCCCGCGAAATGAGGGAGACAGGAGGGAGCAGCCAGCTCCCCCACCTGCCNGCCAGAGTTAAGAAAGAAGATTATGACGGAAGCACACAGTTCAGCATTCTCAGTTCACCCAGGAAGTACTAAGATGTATCGAGACCTAAAGACGCACTGGTGGTGGAATGGAATGAAAAACGAGATTGCCAACTTTGTGGCCAAATGCGAAAACTGCCAACGAGTGAAGGCAGAACACCAACGCCCGGGGGGCGAACTACAACCCTTAGAAATTCCAGAATGGAAATGGGATAGCATCGGCATGGATTTTGTGGTAGGACTACCCAAGAGCCCACGGAAGAACGACGCAATATGGGTAGTGGTGGACCGTCTTACGAAGGCGGCTCACTTTTTAGCAGTCAAGACAACGTACGGAGTGGACAGGCTAGCCAGAATATATGTGGATAACACAGTCAGATTACATGGAGTTCCAGTAAATATCGTGTCGGACGGGGACCCGAGATTCACGTCTAGATTTTGGCCGAGTTTACAGAAATCGCTCGGAACTCAGTTATGCATGAGCACAGCCTATCATCCACAGACGGATGGTCAGACAGAGAGAACAACCAGATTATGGAGGATATGTTACGAGCATGTGTATTGGAATTTAAGGGAGGTTGGGAGGATTTCCTACCGCTAGTGGAGTTTGCGTACAATAACAGCTTTCAGAGCAGCATTGGTGTGAGGTCCCCTCGGGGGTGCGAGAAAGAGGCCACCTTAGGCGAATATTTACATCGGCTATAGGCGGGGAACGATCGTATGTTAAGTATAATGATTCGTTTCCTATTGCACGAGGCCTTTTCCCTCGCAAAATGGCAAGCGGAACGTTAGAACTGGAAAGTTAAGCGTGCTCACCCTGGAGCAATTCAGGGATGGGTGACCCACTGGGAAGTGTGGGGGCTAGGGAAAAAGTAAAACCGTGAGGATTAGGTGGATGTCATTAGGGTCAGCCTAGTCCAAAGCGGACAATATCGTGCAAGCGGAAAGGCGGGTCGTTACATTTGGTATCAGAGCAGGACCCGGGTTATAGTCGGTGTGTTTGGGCAAACCTCAGCGAGAACGCTGAGTCTATAAGGAGGGGTGAATGTGAGTACCGCTCGGAGGTGCGAGAGAGAGGGCACCTTAGGCGAATCCCTACATCGGCTATAGACGGGGAAAGATCTTATGTTAAGTATAGTGATTCGACTTCCATTGCACGAGGCCTTTTCCCTAGCAAAATGGCAAGCGGAACGTTAGAACTGGAAAGTTAAGCGTGCTCACCCTGGAGCAATTCAGGGATGGGTGACCCACTGGGAAGTGTGGGGGCTAGGGAAAAAGTAAAACCGTGAGGATTAGGTGGGTGTCATTAGGGTCAGCCTAGTCCAAAGCGGACAATATCGTGCAAGCGGAAAGGCCGGTCGTTACAACATCACTGTATTCACAAACCACTGGAACTGACTTCAACGGTGTCCCTTCCTTGTCTGTTGTGACAAATGCTAGCCATTCGATCGATCCCTATTTTCTTCATCCTCACTCATAATAGGTTTTCCGACAATGTCCATTCCTAAAAGTGATCGTACGTTCTCGACATCTCACCTGCGCATCGTACCTAGATAAGGAATCCATTCCTTGTATGGGATCGAATACCATATCCCCTAACTCAATCAAATCTGCCTCTGTTCGCACTGTGTCCACTTCCACCGTGCATCCTTTATAGATTCTATTTGCCTCCATGGATTCGGATCCCGGTGTTTTTAATTTGATTTTAGCATTACTTCCCATTATCCCAAATTGTTTCGCTAACTTCACCGACACAAACGAATGTGTCGCCCCACAATCAAATAATACAAAAGCTGTAAAGCCGTGAATAAGTAGTGTACCTGCCACGACGTCTTCAGCTTCCGAGGCCTGTTCCACTTTCACAGCGAACACTCGAGCATTTCCAGTAATCCTTTCCCTTGCCCTGTTTTCGGTTACCCCAGTTTCGATCCTCCTCCTCTTCGGGCAATCTTTGGCAAAGTGTCCATCCTGGCCGCACTTGAAAAAATTGTTGGTTCCTGCTCAGCATTCTCCAAAATGGTTCTTCCCGCATTTGGCGCACGCAGGCCTGATCGGGGGTCCTTGTGCCGATCCGAAACTCTCTGTAGTGATCTTTCCTTTACTCTCTCCCCGTCCCTGAACTTCGTTTCTCGCAGAGCTTCTGGTGCGTTCCTTATCCATTCTTCGCAATCCTCCATCCACTCGGACTGCCGCCGCCACTAAACTAGATAATTCTACGTCGTCGCAGCCATACATAGTCAGTTTCACCTTTTCATTAAGCCCTTCTGTAAAGCGGTGCGTCTTTTCTTGTTCACTCCCCATGATCTCGGGGGCGTACCTGCCTAGTTCTATGAAATCTTGCATGTACTGCATTACGGGGCGGTTTCCTTGAGTCAATCTGTCAAACTCGACCCTCTTATCTTTCAGAAGTCCATTCGGCACGTAACAATCCAAGAACGCACTCTTAAACTTCTCCCAAGAGATGGGTCCATCCTTCAGTAATTAGGCCGACACGCTCTGTAACGACCGTAAATCCGGCCTTAACAATGTCTATGCGCAAGCGAAATAAAATAAGCGTTTAAATTAAAACATCACTTAAAGCCGGGGAATATCATCGTTTCTTTTCAAAATACAACTAGTTAATTACAAAGCAACGAAATAGAAAGGGTGACTCGTACAGTGGACGATCGACGACCTTACTCCAATGTCACCTAAGCCTCCGATCCTCCCCCTACAAAGTCTGTAAAACGGTCATAGTCTATTAAAGAAAGCTTCAGTACAATAAATTAATTAACAGATTTTATCTTTCTCACTTTCCTTCTTTTATTTTACTTATTCATTTTACCCTTTCCTCTCTTTTATACTTCCTATCCCTAGTCTTTCTGGTTCTCTACTGTGGTCGGTTTTTAACATGACCGACAACATGTCTCGCCCAAACCAACCGTTAGCTGTTAGTTGACTCGACGAGAATATATGCTTTCCTTCCCCGGATAGGGTCCGAGCGCTACCCCGCCCTTATCCGGTTCCGTTCGGCTCTGTAATGCGCACAATCCTATTCCGGAGAACTCATGTATCCCTTCCTCGGACATGCCCTACCTGTGGCTGACCGTGCTCATGAACACGATGCCGGGTTTGGTCTACTCACCTCACCCCGAGACTTCTGTTTTCTATTCACGTTCCTCTCGATTCGATTTAGTGTTCTTTTAAGCGGTTAACTATGAACCTTCTTTTAATTTACTATTTTTACTCCGCTTACATGATCGTCCTATCGCCTGTTGTTCCTCTTATTCCCGGTAAATTACGTTTCGGTCCTTGGTTTCCGTGATAATCTGCACAAATACACGTTTTCGCGAGAATCGCACCACTGCCTCAAATTTCGCGACAATTTACAAGTCGATACATGAATTCGCGATAATTAAGCCGTCAGCCCCTTTTTCGCGACAATATTGCACTCTGCTCCCAATTCCGCGATAATTTACACAGTCAGCCCTTTTTTCGCGATAATATTGCAGCTAAGACCGGATTCGCGATAATTTTTCCCTTCATCCCGTTTTTCGCGATAATTCCTCTTTGTTCCTGATTTTCGCGACAATTTTTAAGCGGTTTTCGATTCTCGCGATAATCCCTATTTCTCTCGATTTTTCTCACGTTTTTGTGTCAAAATGACCCTTATTTTCTCATCCCACTCCTATTTATAGGTTTCTCAACTTGATCAAATGACCCTTTAGCCCTTCCTTCCAAGATTCCCCCTTCTTATGTTAATTTACAAAATTACCCCTCCTTATATTTTCTTAACAAGAATTAATAAGATTCTAACCTGTCCGAGTTCTCTCTTTGTGCCGCTTTCCTGGGTCGTTACACGCTCCCCCACTGTCGGGCAATTCTACCGTCGAACCATAGCGAGGCCAATCCTGCCCTAAGCTCCTCTGGACTTCGATCAGCTCGAACTTCTCCTCAAGGCGGATAATCCACGCCTCCGCATCCCCCATCTTATCCCCCGTGAAAATGTTCATCCCAGCCTTCTTTAATGCCTCGTTGTAGTACATTCTACCCTTTTAGGGTCTTGACGCTGGTTCCATTTGCACGGAGTTTCCCCTCTCATCTATCCCTGTCTTATTGTACTAACTAGGGAACTCGCCAGGTTTGGAACAGATCCCTGAGACTTTCCTGGCTAAACGCGAGAGGCGTAGATGAATCCGCAACCGGAGTCTTTATCGCCGGTGCTTGTTCTGATGCATTGCTATCCTCCTCTCGGTATCCATGCGCTCTCGACCTAGGATTCATTCCTACATTAAGCTTTCGTTATGTCTATGCCTACTCATGTCATCCGTTACATTCTATGCCCATCCCTTCCTTTGGTCGGTTGTCCTCCTATGAGTTTCCTAGACTCTTCTACATAGGACTGCACCGTTACCGGTTTTGTAACGATGTTATTCTCTGATACCATTTGTAACGACCATAATTTGGGCCTAGCTGTTTTGGTAAAACGTGCAAAATAAAACGAAACATTCGAATGTAAACCTAAAACATAGTTCAAAAACATTAAAGTCTAGCAACATAATTTAGAGTGCTCTCAAAAGACCCTACTCTATCACCGGACAACCGACGACCTCCTTCCCATGCCCTTCTCATCCCTCGTCCGCGTCACCTACAAAATCAGTAAAGCGGTCACAATCTATTAAAGGAAGCTTCACACATGCTACACTTTATCTTTTCATTTCTTAAATAAACCATACACATATCCGCTAACTCAATCAAATCTGCCTCTGTTCGCACTGTGTCCACTTCTACCGTGCATCCTTTATAGATTCTATTTGCCTCCATGGCTTCGGATCCCGGTGTTTTTACTTTGATTTTAGCGTTACTTCCCATTATTCCAAACCGTTTCGCTAACTTCACCGACAAAAACGAATGTGTCGCCCCACAGTCAAATAATACGAAATTTGAAAAGCCGTTAATAAGAAGTGTACCTGCCACGACGTCTTCAGCCTCCGAGGCCTGTTCCACTTTCACAGCGAACACTCGAGCATTTCCAGTAATCCTTTCCCTTGCTCTGTTTTCGGTTACCCCAGTCTCGATCCTCCTCCTCTTCGGGCAATCTGTGGCAAAGTGTCCATCCTGACCGCACTTGAAACAATTGTTGGTTCATGCTTAGCATTCTCCAAAATGGTTCTTCCCTCATTTGGCGCACGCAAGCCTGATCGGGGGTCCTTATGCCGATCCGAAACTCTCTGTAGTGATCTTTCCTTTACACTCTCCCCGTCCCTGAACTTCGTTTCTCGCAGAGCTTTTGGTGCGTTCCTTATCCATTATTCGCAATCCTCCATCAACTCGGACTGCCGCCGCCTCTAAACTAGATAATTCTACGTCGTCGCGGCCATACATAGTCAGTTTCACCTTTTCATTCAGCCCTTCTGTAAAGCGGTGCGTCTCTTCTTGTTCACTCCCAATGATCTCGGGGGCATACCTGCCTAGTTCTATGATATCTAGCATGTACTCCATTACGGGGCGGTTTCCTTGAGTCAATCTGTCAAACTCGGCCCTCTTATCTTTCATAAGTCCATTCGGCACGTAGTAATCCAAGAACGCACCCTTAAACTTCTCCCAAGAGATGGGTCCATCCTTCAATAATGAGGCCGACACGCTCCCCCACAATCGGGCAATTCTACCATCGAACCATAGCGAGGCCAATCCTGCCCTAAGCTCCTCTGGGCTTCGATCAGCTCGAACTTCTCCTTAAGGCGGATAATCCACGCCTCCACGTCCTCCATCTTATCCCCCGTAAAAATGTTCATCCCAGCCTTCTTTAATGCCTCGTTGTAGTACATTCTACCCTTTTCGGGTCTTGACGCTAGGTTCCATTTGCACGGAGTTTCCCCTCTCATCTGTCCCTGTCTTATTGTACTAACTAGGGAACTCGCCATGGTTTGGAACAGATCCCTGAGACTTTCATGGCTAAACGTGAGAGGCGTCGATGAATCCGCAACCGGAGTCTCTATCGCCGGTGCATGTTCTGATGCATTGCAATCCTCCTCTCGGTATCCATGCGCTCTCGACCTAGGAGTCATTCCTACATTAATCTTTCGTTATGTCTATGCCTACTCATGTCATTCGTTACATTCTATGCCCATCCCTTCCTATGGTCGGTTGTCCTCCTATGAGTTTCCTAGACTCTTCTACGTAGGACCGCACCGTTACCGGTTTTGTAACGATGTTATGCTCTGATATCATTTGTAACGACCCTAATTTGGGCATAGCTGTTTTGGTAAAACTTGCTAAATAAAACGAAACATTCGAATGTAATCCTAAAACATAGTTGAAAAACATTAAAGTCTAGCAACATAATTTAGAGTGCTCTCAAAATACCCTACTCTATCACCGGACAACCGACGACCTCCTTCCTATGCCCTTCTCATACCTCGTCCGCGTCACCTACAAAATCTGTAAAGCGGTCACAATCTATTAAAGGAAGCTTCACACACGCTACACTTTATCTT
>RWGZ01001775.1:5374-29548 GCA_009725065.1 Utricularia reniformis | reverse complement strand
AGTTGGTCACATCAGAGAGGGCCTCCGCCTCCACCGTCCGCTTTATTGCCCGACAAATCTGCACGTTTTACATTTTGCCACGTGTATCTCCCTTAACGTCCTTTTTGTAATAAAATTTGAAATATAAATAATAATAATAATAATAATAATTTCCGAAAATGGAAAAAACCAAATTGAATACAACCCTACTAAGCAACTGCTTTGATTGGTCCCAATCAATTATCATATAGTGTGTAAACTAATAAACTTTTAAAATATATAACTCCACGTGCCTATACCATATTATGCCACGCTTCCATTAAATAATAAATAATATGCAATAATTGAGATTGATTACCAAATAAAAAATCTAACCTTGTAAATGTAAAAGTCAATACAACATAATTAACTATTAAATGGAAAATTAGTAAATACTTCACAATTATAAATATTTTTTTATTTGTAAAAGATGTAAATTTGATATTCATCATTCCATACTGTTATGGTCCCTTTTTAGGGGTACCAACAGTCGTTCGGTTCGTTCAACAAACGAACTCGGTTCAAATTTATTTAAAATGTGGAAGACGATCAAAAGGTAAAAACCAAAATAAATGCACGACGATATATAGTGGAAACCCCGTGAATTGGGGTGAAAACCACTCGACTAAGAACTGATTATGCTCTTAGTCTGCTCACTAAAGAAAATAAATCAAAGTTCATACAAGATAGGCTAATGAAAATGACGAGACAAAGAAAGCGGTAAGAATTCGGCAGAGTAACAGCATGTTCTTCCGCATCCAAATGGTCCTTTTTTTTCCTTCGTCTTGCCCTGTATTTATAGAGTTGCCGGCGAGTGTAATCCACGTCCTGTAACCGCCTCTGACAAGTTTGTTAGAGGTTGTTATCGCAGGATGTAAAACGAGGCTGGGACCGATGCGTGGTCTGCGTGATCGGGGCCGAAGCATGATAAACGTGATAGGGCCCGAAGCGTGGAACGCGTGAGCCTGTAACCGTTTTGTAACTGTTCGGACCGAACCCCCGAGCCAGCTGGCAGATAACGCTTTTATTTACTAAGGTTATCTTCGGTCCTCTGTGTTGAACATCGGGCCGCTCTTCCTAAAGGTGTAAGTGGGCTGTGAGAATTCGTTTTGATTATTTAAGTCGGCCCAACTGTTATCGGGCCTCACCCATTACAGGGTACCCGATCCTAAAGTTCTCATCACATACTATTTTTTTTGCCAAAATTTTATAATTGTTGCAATTTGTATTCTCAAATTTTGAAGATGACAAAATCGATTCATATACTTTTTAGGTTTTGACAAAATTAGTCTTCAAAATTTAGTATATATGTATTATGTAATATATTTGACCTCCAAAGTTCTGTATTTTGACAAATGATATATTCGGTTAAAATCAAATTTATATGATTGAATTTATCATTTTGGTATTATTGTAATTATGTAAATCCAAGTGTATTCAAACTAAATAAATGCTAACATCACTAATATATGTTTTATATACAAAATAAGTATGTTCGAAAACAGAATTATCATGCAAGTCATAACAACAAGAATTCATGTCATAAGCAGTTAACCAATAGTTTAATCACATAAATCATAATATAACCAAGTTATTCTCTATTCTAACAACATGTATTCATGTTTTAACAACATCAATTCAAGTTTAATCGAAATCAAAACCATTACATCTAGAACATTAAAATAAAGAATTAAATATATAATTATAAATTATGAGGAGGTAAAATTGTAAATATTTAGGGAGCAAAATTTCTGATTTTGCAATGTTTTAAATTTCCGGTATACCTGAAATTTCGGGCGTACCGGATTCGATCGGTATTTTGCCAAAATACCGGCAGTTACGGGTATTTTGCAGATCGAGTCGGGTTTTGATTTAAAAAATAATATATTAATATTTTATAATTAAATTTATTTTAATATTTTGGTACGGATCCGATACATATCCGATATATCCAATATATATTCGGTATATCGGTATTTAAAAGATTGTGATTTTGATGGAATTTAAATAAAATGAAAATGAACAATTCGTGAATAAATTTGGTGTGCCAATCACAGCATACCACGTCCTCCGACCGCCATTTCCATGGCGGAATTTCTAGATACTTCAAGATTACTGGTTTCCCAGTGAAGGAAATCGATATCGGCATTCATTATCATTTCTCCAGGTTCCCCAAGTAGTGTTATTTCTTCCATTCTATTCTCTTTTCATTCTGTGTTGCTTTGTCTTTCCTTTATGAGGTCAAAAGATCAAGAAAGCATTAGCTTTTCTTCGCCTTTTCCCCACCCCATGGAACCCGCGTCCTCTAATATCGTTTAAAATTGATCGATTTTATTGCGTTTTTTTGTTAGGTTTTGTTCAATTCGTTACAATGATTCCATCCACGTTCATTGAATTTAGGTTTTGTTTCTTTTCAGGGTTTTAACAAATTGAAATTATTGATTGATTTTCATCGATTGTGGAAAGTGGGGTCTTTATAAGATTCCTCTAGCTGAGAGGTTGATGTTGACGCAAAGTTATTCTGGTTCCTATAACATAAAATGCTTCTTCATTTCATTTCACTCTTATTTTGATATTCTCAAGTTTCTAGCCTTAGCCTCTCTGTATTTCTTCCCCTCTCACTTTGCTTCATCTTTTTTATGAAGTGGGAGATGGAGATTTTATCACCAAGTTCAAGTTGGCTTACAGAAGATAGTTGCCGGTGGACGGCGGAGGAGAATAAGTTGTTTGAGAATGCTTTGGCTTATTTCGATGAGAACTTGCCGGAACGGTGGCAAAAAGTGGCATCGATGGTGCCCGGAAAGACAATCTCCGATGTGATGATGAAGTATAAGGAATTGGAAGATGATGTTAGCAGCATAGAAGCAGGGCTTATCCCTCTTCCTGGTTATATGCTCAATTGGGACAGCTCCTATAGCGTTAAGCCTTATTCCAGAGGCCGTAAATCGTCTGTGATTCGTGATCAAGAACGGAAAAAAGGTGTCCCTTGGAGTGAAGAAGAGCATAAGTAAGTTCATTTTGAACACTCATACATTTACGTTCAAAAGTTTCTATGATTTGATAAATTTAGTCCTCCAGATTTCTTAATTTTGGTAAATTAGCGTTTTTTGAACGCAAAACTAATCCATACACTTGCTTTTTGGCAAAACTTATCATCATATTTCGTAATTTGGTATATTGTATGTGGTAAAATTTGTTTTTGGTAAAATTTTAAAAATCTCGAGGACTATTTTTATCAAAACTATGAAAGTATAAGGACTACAGATGTCAAATTAAAGTTTGAGGATTAAATTTGTCAAAATTATGAAACTTCGTTACATTTTTCTCATGAAATTGTCAGTGTTTTTTCACAGGCTGTTTTTGATGGGGTTAAATAAGTATGGTAAAGGAGACTGGAGAAACATATCACGGAACTTCGTCATNAAAAATTAGGGTTTCAAATTTATTTTATTATTATATAAAATATTAATATTGTATATATTTTTTAATCGATCCGACCATCCGATTCAACTAACATATTCTGGATTCACCAATTCAACTAGATTCAAAAAGTATGATCAATATAACATATTTAAATATTAAATAATAAAATTGGTATATACTTCATAATCATATATATTTTTATGAATTTAAATGAAAAAACAAATAAATAGGAATGGGACATTCTTTGAATAAGTTTGTTTTGTCCAATCCAATGTTTTTATGTCGATCCGTTATATCATTTTGATTCAAAATGATATGATCGAAACAGTGATATAACCGATATATCGATCGATATAAATATTTATTTTTTTAAAAAAACAATTATATTTTTAATTTTATTTTATCCGGATCTATCATCAAAATAATATGAGTTAACTATTTTCATGGTATCGGTATCTACCAATATACCGCGTGTGAAAACATTCATCCAATCACAGCTTACCACCTCCTGCTACCGCCATTCCAATGGCGAAATTTCTAGATACTTGAAGATTACTGATTTCCCGGTGAAGCCAATCGATTTCGGCACATTACCATTTCTCCAGGTTCACCAAGTAGTGTTCTTTCTTCGATTTTCTTCTCTTTTCATTTGATGCTGCTTTCTCGTTCCATGATGAGGTCAAAAGATCAAGAAAGCATTATCTTTTCTTCGCCTTTTCCCCACCCCATGGAACCCGCGTCCTCTGATTTCGCTATTGGGTACGAAGATATCAGTTCAAATTGATCGATTTTATTGCGTTTTTGTTGGGTTTTGTTCAAATCGTTAGAATTATTCCATCCACTTTCATTGAATTTAGGTTTTGTTTTTTTTCAGGGTGTTAACAAATTATTGATTGATCTTCATCGATTGTGGAAAGTGGGGTCTTTCTTAGATTCCTCTAGCTGAGAGGTTGATGTTGACGCAAAGTTATTCTGGTTCCTATAACATAAAATGCTTCTTCATTTCATTTCACTCTTATTTTGATATTCTCAAGTTTCTAGCCTTAGCCTCTCTGTATTTCTTCCTCTCTCACTTTGCTTCATCTTTTTTATGAAGTGGGAGATGGAGATTTTATCACCAAGTTCAAGTTGGCTTACAGAAGATAGTTGCCGGTGGACGGCGGAGGAGAATAAGTTGTTTGAGAATGCTTTGGCTTATTTCGACGAGAACTTGCCGGAAAGGTGGCAAAAAGTGGCGTCTATGGTGCCCGGAAAGACAATCTCCGATGTGATGATGAAGTATAAGGAATTGGAAGATGATGTTAGCAGCATAGAAGCAGGGCTTATCCCTCTTCCTGGTTATATGCTCAATTGGGACAGCTCCTATAGCGTTAAGCCTTATTCCAGAGGCCGTAAATCGTCTGCGATTCGTGATCAAGAACGGAAAAAAGGTGTCCCTTGGAGTGAAGAAGAGCATAAGTAAGTTCATTTTGAACACTCATACATTTACTTTCAAAAGTTTGTATGATTTGATAAATTTAGTCCTCCAGATTTCTTAATTTTTGTAAATTAGCGTTTTTTGAACGCAGAACTAATCCATAAACTTGCTTTTTGGCAAAACGTATCATCATATTTCGTAATTTGGTATATTGTATGTGGTAAAATTTGTTTTTGGTAAAATTTTAAAAATCTCGAGGACTATTTTTATCAAAACTATGAAAGTATAAGGACTACAGATGTCAAATTAAAGTTTGAGGATTAAATTTGTCAAAATTATGAAACTTCGTTACATTTTTCTCATGAAATTGTCAGTGTTTTTTCACAGGCTGTTTTTGATGGGGTTAAATAAGTATGGTAAAGGAGACTGGAGAAACATATCACGGAACTTCGTCATGACGAGAACGCCAACACAAGTAGCTAGTCATGCTCAAAAGTATTTCATTCGACAACTTAACTCCGGCAAAGACAAAAGAAGAGCAAGCATTCATGATATAACTACTATAAGCATCGACGAAGAAGTTAAAACTCCGTCACCTGAACAATCCCATTTCATATTGAACCACTGTAACAATGAATTGTTCGAGTTTCGGGGCGAGACGAATATCGGTAACTCGTATTGGCAACATTTACAAGGTGAGGGTGTTGAAGAATCTTTGTTAGCAGCTCAAAATATGTTCTTGCAGATGCAATCTGGGCTTTATTATCATCACAGTGCATGAAAATAGATTTATGTATAAGGCTACCAAAGTCAAGATGCTTGTGCTCTTTCTCTTGTGAATATGTTGTATTTTTGAAAGCTTTATGTGACTCACTGAATCCTTTTGTATTTGGAGCAAGCATGTTTATTATAAAGCTACATCTTTGGATTCTTTGTTCCTGTGTCTCAATTCATAGCAAAGCAACATAGAAACACCATAAAAGTGTTCTTTTTTGCTTCACCAAAACAAATCTTTTAAGGTTACTTGTTCAGACCAAGAAACCATGTTTATTTTTAAGTTATGGTTTCCCTGGTATCATCTTTTCTTACATGGTAATTTGCATCACAAATGTACAGTTCCCGTAGAGTTTGACCAAAATTATGACAGTAATGTGTATGGATATAATGTAGGGAGGAGATTACAAGGTAAAAGATTTGAACAAGTCTTTTAGTATGGTATCTCTTTCCACTTATAAACCAATCCAAATTTCATTTCAAATCTAATGTGGGATAATTTGATATTTCAACACATCTAAGTCCAAATACTTGACAAATTTGGATTTGTGAATTGAAATGAACTGGATTTTCCTGATATTAATAATCATGATTTTGATCGAAAAAACTCTGATACCATATTAGAATTATAAAGTGATGTGAACTTCAAAACCCAATTTCTCGAACTGGAGGGGGCCCAAACTATTCTAGGCCGGCCTAAGTGATGGAAGCCGAACCTAAAGGCCCCAGATTCAACTTTTGATAATGATTCAACCCAACGATGATGGCTGGACCCGAAGGCCCACTTGGGCTAAGCCCAATAATCAATAGTCAGGACCGAAAGATGACGTTACATGTTATCCATCACTCCGGGGACCTATACTTTGGATTGATCCATACGGTTACAGCCCACATGTCCTGTACTCCAGGCATAAATATGTTTTACACGCTTCGGTCTCAATCATGCAGTCTGCACTTCAGGCTCACCGACGTTTTTCGCCATTGGAAAACGACCTTGTCAGAGGAGGTTACAGAGTGTGAGCCACACGCATTTTCTCCTCTATAAATACAGGGTTTGATGTCAAACTAAAACATGACATTTTGGACGCGCGAATCAGCTTACACCCTATTTGTTTTCTCTCTCGCGCATTATATTTTGTCTTAGTCATTTTCATAAGCCCTCATCATTTGTAGAATGAACTGTTTTATCAATATATCGGCTATGAGAGTTTTCAGCTCTTAGTCAGGTGGTTTTTTCTCATTTTCTAGTGATTTTCCACGTTAAATTCGATGTGTTATTTGACTCCTTTTATTTCATAATTGTTTCCCCCAATTTAAACAAATTAAAATCGAATTCGTTTTAGTACGAACCAGACGACTGTTAATACACTTGATCTTTTGACCACAACATAGAGTTTGATCGAAATTATGACAGGATGATATAACGTATAAGAAGAGGAAAACGACACAGTAAAAGACTTGAACAAGTAATTTTCTATGATACTCTTTTCCCCTAATAAACCAATCCCAAAATTTCATTTACTACATGCTTCCAAATTTCATGTACTATGGTAAATTTAATTTAATAATCATTTACCATGTTGAAGCTTCCACTTGCACACATGCCTGAAAGCATATGTAGAAAGGGAAAGATGTACAATAATTGAGGCACAAAGTAACTTATTCCACCAAGTTGATGCGGTATATTCACCTCCATACATGAAATAAGACAAAATACTTGACCCTCAATGATCCATTTTCATATAAATATCAAAACCAGCATCCCATTAAAGTAAACTTCAAGTAGAAGAAGATGAACAAACTCAAGCCACTTTATTCCAAATGTTATCTTTTCTATAACCTCATCAGTATCTTTCTCCATTGGTTGATATCTCTATTATTAGTTAATATTCTGATTCTTTTCAAACTGATTGAAAAGCACATCACAAAAAATCCTTGGAAAATATCTGTTAGTGCATGGGGTCACTGTCTTTTTCAGAGCTAATCACTTGTAGAAATAATTATAGCTTCAAACTTTAAAACCAATGGACTGTATGAACTCTGGACAATGAATGTGTATATGAAAAACAAAAGGGTGATGTTTGTCCACGGCCCCCAAACTTAAGAGAGGTGTAAATGACATGCTATCCAAGTTACAAAATTGCAAATATAGTACATTTTTTGAACAAAAATATGCATTTTTAACCCTTAAACTTTAATTAAATGCACATAAGACATCTCAAGTTTCCAATACCGTTTATCATTGACACTTTAATGAACTCGTAAATTTTTAATATTTCATGCACAATTCTCAAACATCAAGGGTAAATTTTATATAATTTTTCAAATAAATCTTATTTGCGTACTTTGTGATGAGTTTTCAAACTGTTTCTAACTTACAAAAACTGGATGCTAGAATATCAATGGTAAAAAACAAACATTATTGATAATTTTAGGTGTCATTCTTGTAATTTCGTAAATTGGAGGACATATCATTTACACAACTTGTAAGTTGAAGCTAATTATACAATTTTCTCAAAAACAAAATTATTAGACCTTCCAGTCTTCCACAACGTTGGTCACCTAGTCAACGGAGGCAATTTATTTTAGAAAACTTTATTTCCTCAATTTTTAACGATGTACAACTTCTATGAATGTACATAGAAAAAGTTTATGTAAAGACCAGAATGAAGTTTCTGGAATGACATGATTGGAGATGGCCTTGCTAACTACCCTCTACACTAAGATTGTGCATCCTCATTCGTTGAAACTGTTATGTTCTGACGAAGATAACAAAGCAATGTGAAGTTCTTCTGAATAAAGATTCCCATTTTTTCCTCATTGTGATGAAGATGAAGCTGTTTTCACTGTTTTAACATGATCCTTAGGTTTGTTCAAGTTGTCTTCATGCTTATCATCCTTGTCCGAATCGTCACGAAAACGAGCTTCTTCCGTTGCTTCAAGATTCTCATCATTTATGCTGGTTTCTTCTTGTTTATCTGAAGCATGAACATTTTGTGGGATTTCTTCATCCCATTCAAAACTAGACATCGAACCTTTGTCCAATGCGTAATTCAACTGAAGAACAGAGTCCGGTGATACCGAAGAGCTTCGTTCGACGATAGCATTCGACGTTGCAGTTTGTTCTTCGATCGAACTCAAGCTTTCTTCAAGAGTTAAATCAGGATGATCATTATTGTCTGAAATAGTTAATGATGCTTGCGAGATGCTGCGAATCTCCGTGTAATCGAAACTATTCGTTTTCCTCGGTTTTGTTTCGTCTTTTCGTCGAGAAGATATTGAGCTGAGTGATTTCTCTAAGGTTTTGAAGATCTTATCATCCAAATTTGAGGACCTTCTACTACTAGCTGGAGATTCAGAATCTGAACAACGACTTTCTATTAAGGATTCTTGCTGTAAAAGCTCGTTATTTTTACCGATTCTTGAAAACCCGACTCGGATAATATCCGATTCAGAAACCTCATCAACCCCGGTTCTCGATTCGCAATCATCGACCTGCAACGGATGAGATGAACCAGTCCAATGATCTTCACCATTAAATGTGCTCAACGAATCCACATTATCTTGATACGAAAACATATCGTTTATCGTCACCTGAGGCGAGCTAACCTCCGATACCTCGACTTCCATATCCGAGGCAATGGAATAAGACGGAATATGATGATGCATAGTTTGCCTGAACAACTGTTCTTCAACTACTTTCTCCTTGCTCTTCCATTCGTCGACACCGTTCCTTCGAGGTATCGAATAAAGTGACTTCAGTATAGTTTCTTTGTCTATCTTGTACGTTTGTGCATCCTCTGCTGAACTAGAACTTGAACTCGAACTCAAACCAATACCTTTTTCTGAAACATCAGCCTCGTTGCGGCTTCGAACATCAATATCGTGCACTTGTATAACTTCTTTAATTTGATCCTCAAGAGGGTTCATTTCAAATGTCTTGAAATCGGAGAATTCGTTCGATTCCAGATCGATCATATGAGGAAATAGCTCATCTACCATTAAAACAGAACGATCACAATCAATAATCAGTAAAGAATATAATAAGTATAGAAATTCAGTATTCAATGGACCATACGAGTGTCGCTATAGCAAAGTATACCAGAGAAACGATTAGATCAAACACTGATTACTCCACGTGGGATATATTTCAACAATAAGAAAATATGAAGCCCCTTTTGCATACCATTTCTCTTCATCTCTATCAAATTGCCATGTTCCTGGTCACACAAACTGTTTGTGAAACTTTCATGCCTGCAGTAAGTGAAATCTCTGTTATTATTATTATTATTCATGAATTCATGATGGAAGTTATCTCCGGTGAGGTCTGGTTTTTCCTCCTGTGGATCATAAGGTATATCAAACGGATTCCTCGCCGGAATAAGCACCGATGGGGCGGAGCCGGGGCTGCTGAATAAATCAGCCCCATTCTGAGCACTGGTTTTTGGTATAAGCAAAGATGAAATTTGTGCATTGGCTTGATTGTTCTTCTCCATGTTCACGAGTTTCATTGCAGAGTTATGGTTCAGAAGCTTCCGCAATCTTCTTCTCGCCATTAAGCTCTCGAGCCTCTTAGTTCTCTCCGCGTCTGAAATCCCTAAATCAGCAACATCGCCGCCTTTATTCTTCTCCTTTCCTCCGGTTACCTCCTCCCAGACGGCGAAACTCCGGCCGAAATTATCCCGTTTTTTTGTTTCAGACGGCGGAGACGAACACAAAACCCGCACTTCTTGAATTTCTTTAGGGCGTTCTTCGATCAATGTACTTTTATCAACCATTTCTACGTTGAAATTGCTCGAGGCGACGTTGGAGTTCTCAAACTCCGGCGCCATTTTGATCTCCATTGGCCTCCGCCGCCGGACGGAATGAACTCGGCCGTATGAAAACCTGGTTTTCCGGCCATCCTCCTCCCCCTCCTCTAATCTCTTCCCATCTCGAGAAAACAACCAAAAAGTCACGATAACTCCGATGCATACCACAAGGGGAAATGAATAAAACAAAGCCCAGAAGGCCAACGGAAGAAGCAAATAGAGGAGGAGCAATGCCAACAAGGAAGAAGATAACAATGGAGATTCAGTTAAAACTGCAACAAAAGTTCCTGTTAACAATCTGAAGAGCTTCCATAGACAAATCTGAACATCATGAGCCTCCAAAGTCATGGTTTTTCCTCTTCATTTACTTGTAATAAAGATTTGATTTTTTCCCTAGAAAATGGCAAGTTAACAGCTTTATAATGTGGGCATTGGGAGGCAGAGATTCTTCTCTTCTCCCCAATTCTAGCCAAGCCTTTCCCCGTTTTTCATGCCTAAAAATTGCAATTTGGGGCTTTTTGTAATTTGTTAAAGAATGGGGAGTAGTTCGCAATTTCTTGTCTGAGAAGCGACGAGATTCAGATCATTGAGAACTGGATAACGGGAACTATTTAACGGTCAGAAGCAACCGGGGCCGGATATCCAACGGTTAAGATTTTTGAACTTGACTCCCTGCTCTCTCTCCCACAAATTTGTCTGTCCATTGAAGAAGAATCTCATTCATCCCTGTGAACAGAACGTGTAGATAGATATCCATAACTTACGTGTTGTCTGTATTATTCTTGATTTTTTTTCTCCTCTCAAAACCCTAAATGGCGGCGATGATCGATTCAACGTTAATACACAGAAGAATTTCGAATTTTGGGATTAGCAAACCGTATTGTATAAAGCATTACACCATTCTCTGGTGCAAATTCCGGGAATTTCAAGGAAGACCCATCCGTTTTCTACATGAAAAGGGGCCATTTTTGCAGCATATGGGTTTCAAGCTTCAAGGCAATTTCTTAAGGAATCATGTAAACTGGAATTTGACGAAGATTTACGCGAATAGTTCACGCGAACACGATACTGATACAACAGATAAATCAGATACTCCAGAAAGCCCTAAAAAATCAGGCTCTGGCCGGAGGGAAAAGCAAGGTAAGAACAATTGGTGGAACAATATTCGTAATAAATGGCGTTGGGAGCCTATTGTTCAAGCACAAGAATTGGGTGTTTTGCTTATACAACTTGGGCTTGTCATGTTTGTGATGAGGCTACTCCGCCCCGGTATTCCGCTTCCGGGATCGGAGCCTGTAACTCAGACAACGTTTATCAGTGTACCTTACAGTGATTTTTTGAGTAAGATAAATACTGATCAAGTGAGAAAAGTGGAAGTTGATGGCGTAAACATCATGTTTAAGTTGAAAAGAGAATCTGAAGCTATGGAGAATATTGTTAGTGAAGGGAAAAGTAAGTTAAGGGATTCGGATATTTCACTTAAGAGCATTTCTCCGACGAAAAGGATAGTTTATCGGACAACAAGACCAATTGACATTAAGACACCATATGAGAAAATGCTTGATAATGATGTTGAATTCGGGTCCCCGGATAAGAGACCTGGAGGATTGTTGAACTCTGCTATGGTAATTCACCTTTTTTCGGTTTGAATCCGCTATTTTCATCCCTGCGGAGTAATCAAGATTCATGCTTTATTTCTTTGATCAAATACAATGTTTTCCTTGGTGTTTTCACATATTTGCGTACATGAAACCTTCAAAGGGCATCGAATTTTCATCTTATGTCGTTGAATAATTGTTTGTAAAACTGCAGATATTTTACTTGTGTAACTTATGAAGCTATGACTCCTCTGCAGATTGCTTTATTCTATGTTGTCTTGTTAGCAAGTCTTATTCAAAGGTTCCTAGTTAATTTTTCTCAGGTATTAAATTTCATTTGATACGATGTTTTTTAGCCTGGATATCGCTTCAGTTTTATTCGTTTTTACAGTCTACACCAGGCCATCTCAGGAGCCGTAAATCGGGTAACTCAGGGGGTATAAAAGTATACGAACAAGGAGAAACTATTACATTTGCTGATGTTGCTGGTGTTGATGAAGCCAAGGAAGAGCTAGAAGAGATCGTGGTTTGTGAGACGTTTCTCGAAAGATTTTCATGTTAAAATTCGACTTTGACTTCGTGAATTTCGGGTTTTTTATTGCAGGAGTTTCTTAGAAGTCCTGATAAATACATAAGACTTGGTGCACGACCGCCTCGAGGTGTTTTATTGGTGAGTTTTGTTCCGTTTTTTAGCTTGATTTCAGATTTATACATAAACTACATTGATCTTCTAGGTCGGTATTCCCGGTACCGGTAAGACAATGCTAGCTAAAGCAGTAGCCGGAGAAGCTGATGTTCCTTTTATAAGCTGTTCAGCAAGTGAATTCGTCGAGCTTTATGTCGGTATGGGAGCATCTCGTGTTAGAGACCTTTTTGCTCGTGCCAAAAAGGAAGCTCCCTCGATTATTTTCATCGATGAGGTCTTTGATTAATTCGCTAGTGTTTTTCTACTGAACCATCTCTTAAAATTAGCTACATATTCAGATAGATGCTGTGGCCAAGAGCCGTGATGGAAAATTTCGTCTCGTGAGCAATGACGAGCGGGAACAAACGTTAAACCAGCTTCTCACGGTTTGATTTCTATATATATTCGCTCTTCTTTTAGCATGTTACAATCCCGAATGATGCATTGTAGGAAATGGATGGTTTCGATAGTAACTCTTCGGTTATTGTACTCGGAGCGACTAACAGAGCTGATGTTCTCGACCCTGCTCTTCGACGACCTGGTAGATTTGATCGAGTTGTGATGGTATTGTGAATGGATATTCATTTCTTGCTTAATAATGATGCAAGCTTATCGAAATGATCGAGTAATTGATTCTTGTTTAGGTAGAAGCACCCGATCGAACCGGAAGAAAAGCAATTTTAGAAGTACATGTTTCTAAAAAAGAGCTTCCTCTTTGCAATGATGTGTCTCTTGATGATATTGCAACAATGACTACGGGCTTCACGGGGTAATATATTGAATTCGCTATAAATTATTATTTCGAGTTCATCTTTATGGAGTTTTCGATGCCATAACTAGTCCAGGATGAGTTGGGGGACCCTCAACATATCATTTCGAAGCTCTTTTAGAGTGCGATAGATAGAACACAGTGCCAACTTGAAGCCTTCACATGTTGTGCTCTATTTGCCATGCTCTATGTTGTGGGTCCCGCAACTCATCTTTGACCGAAAAGTCATGGCATCGGAAACACGAGCTTTGAAATGATGTTGTAGGACACACGACAAATCATTTCGAAGCTCGTTTCGAGTGCAACGGATAGAACACAGTGCCGACTTGAATCCCTTCGCATGCATCGACAAATCGGCATTGCAATCTATCTGTCGCGTTCGAAACAAGCTTCGAAATGATATGTCGTGGGTCCCAAAATTCATCCTAGACAAAAAGTCATGGCATCAGAAGCGTGAGCTTCGAAATAATATGTCATGGATCCCACCACTCATCCTGAACATAAAGTTATGGTATCTGAAGCGCGACGCTAATACGCAATAAAACGACTATTTTCTTACGGGGTATTTATAACGTGCAGTGCGGATCTTGCAAACTTGGTAAATGAAGCTGCATTACTAGCTGGAAGAAACAATAAATTCGTAGTAGAGAAAATCGATTTTATACAAGCCGTCGAACGATCGATTGCGGTAAAGAATCTTCTTACAACTTTCAACTGCCTTTTTTTTCATTACAAACTTAACTGATTCCCTTTACTGCATTCCATTATTACACAGGGTATTGAAAAAAAGACAACTAAACTGAAAGGCAACGAAAAAGCCGTCGTTGCTCGTCATGAAGCAGGCCATGCCGTCGTTGGAACTGCAGTTGCGAATCTTCTTTCGGGTCAGCCTCGGGTTGAGGTAATGAATCTTTCCTCAATATGTAATTTACGAAGCTTCATATTCATTTTGTTTATATAGAAGCTAAGTATATTGCCACGATCCGGAGGTGCACTCGGATTTACGTACACACCTCCGACGAACGAGGATCGGTATTTACTCTTCATCGACGAGTTACGAGGACGTCTTGTAACTCTACTTGGAGGCCGAGCAGCCGAAGAGTTTGTTTACTCCGGACGTGTATCAACAGGTGCATTCGACGATATACGACGAGCAACAGATATGGCGTTTAAAGCCGTATCCGAATATGGTTTAAACGAAAACATAGGCCCTTTATCATTAACAGCACTTTCCGGCGGTGGAGATGATTCCGGTGGTTCTTCGTTCTTCGGGAGAGAACAAGTACTCTTCTAAACTCGTTAGGGGTGGGCATGGGTCATTCCAACTTTTGGGTCGGCTCAACTCGTATAAACGAGTGGGCTGATCTGCTAAATATTAGTTTACGGGTTGGGTCACGAAATTCAATTCGTGCGGATTGACCTGTACGGATCAACAGGTTGATATGGGCAAAAAACAATTGAAGAAATTTAGGGTTTACATGAGTTATATAACCTAAATCCTAAATTAAAAATGTTGGGTCAACCCGTTGGGTTATGATTTCTTTACCCATCAACGGGTTGATCCGTTGGGTTACATGACCTAAACCCGTCAACGGGTCGACCCGTTGGGTTTAGGTTATGTAAATATGCTTGGACTGCACTTTCAACCCGTTGTCGGATCAAGAAAATCTATCAACCCTTAGGTCAATCCGTAAGGGTTAGACCCGTAACCCATTGGGTCGAACACATGCTCACCTATTTTTACTCTCATTCCGATTATCGTTTAACTATACGGAACTTCGTTTTTCGGCAGGGTCATCTAGTTGATCTTGTACAAGGAGAGGTTAAAGCTTTGCTACAATCAGCTCTCGATGCGGCGATTTTCGTTGTTCGTGCAAATCCGGGAGTTATCGAGGGACTGGGAGCTTATTTAGAAGGTAAAATGTAGAGTGAAATGGAGTTTAAAGGAATAATGTTTATGAAAAACGCGATTAATTGCAGAGAAGGAGAAAGTGGAAGGAGAAGAACTGGAGAATTGGTTGAAGCTTGTTGTTGCTCCAGCTGAGTTGACTTATTTTATTCGAGGAAAACAAGGATCTTATTTACCGGTTCACTCAGGACAATGAGTTCTTGTAATAACGTGTGTAAAAATTAGAATGTTCTCAAGATTTATTTAAGAGAATCTTGGGGGTTAGATTTGTTAATTAACAGTTTGTGTACAGTTTTTACATGAAATGAATGACTTCATTTTGTCTTATTTTTAGTGAAGTGCTGCAATATATCTTCGTGAGTTCGGTTTGATTTGATGTGTTTTTACAAAAAATGGAAAATTCGATCGTTTATGGTGGTTGATGTGATGGTTTTCAAAAACCGATCGGACCAGTCGGTTCGATCAGGAATCGTTCATTATCCTGATCCGATTCAAATCGGTTAACCTATTATTTTACAAACTGGTTTTTGGAGCCAAAAAATCCGGTTGAATATGTTTATTTCACTAAAAACCGGTTAAAAAACCGATTTTTAAGAATTTATATTAAAAAAAATTTAATTTTTTTTAAATATATATCAAAATATTTTATATTTTTTAAGAATTTATTTAAAGTTCTTTCTAAAAAAATATATTTTAAAATATATTTATCTTGTTTATTAATATTATTATTTATTTTTCTATTAAATCGTTTCAAATCGATCCGACCAGTAGAAAGTATTTCCGATTCATTGGTTCGACCGATTTTTAAAACAATGGTTGATGTTAACAAGTTTCTCTCATGTGTAAATACCAAATATATTCGAGAAAATGATGATTTAATTCATAAAGTTTTATTATTTGACAAATTTGATTGTATAATTTATAATAATATATTTAGTTCTCAAATTTTAAAATATTGATAAATTTGTGTTTCAATTTTTCAACATTTGTCAAATCAGATCTTCAAATGACAAAATTGTACTCAAAATTTGATTTTGATCGAGGATCTTAAATGCCAAAATTGAAAATTTTGAAAACCAATTATGTTATACATATTAAACTTTGTGACTGGTTTTACCAAAACTTATAAAATATGAGATCGGTTTGACATCTTAACACTTTGGAGATCACAATTATCATAATTATAAAACTTTAAGTATCAAATTTTTCAAAATCATAAAATTATAGAAACTAAATTTACATGTCGCTCAATATATGCATTGTATGGTTTGGTCTAGTATGATAAGACCTAAATGTGACTATATCATTAGGCCTTCAACAAGACTGGGCGGCCAACGTAGTAAAATGATGTCCAGACGAGAGAGAGTATCCCGTTCGGGACACTCTCTCTCCTCAAATTTTATTTAACAAAAAAATTAAAAATTAAATTAAAAGAATTATAAAATATAAAAATTATAATTATTTTATATAATTATTTTATAAATATTATTATAATTTTTATGTATTTGATGTGTAAAAAAATAAATTTAAAAAATTATAAGTATTCGGACATTGTTGTAGGGATAAGAGGAAAATTATTTTTAAAATTAAAGAATGATGATATGTACAGAAAGAAAAATGATATGGATGAGAGAATGAAGTTTCTGAAGAAACATAATTGTGGATGGTATTGTTCAGATTTGGTCTCACTTTATAGTTGTGCAGATTCAAGTTTCAATTCAACAAATCCCTACATTGGTTATCTTCAAGTTTTAAATATATAGTCTATTGTTGATATATTTTATATATCGATAAATATTAATGGTGAATAATATTACAATGTCATCATATCTACACGCGCCATTTGATTGACATATGTATATTAATGGGCCAACATATTAAATTGGGCTACATATGGTGGGCCAATATTTAGCCCAGGTACTAGAATACTGAGCTGAGAAATGAATCCTCCTACTGAATTAGGGTTTATTTTTTCTCGCTCTTTATCATCCTCCTTCCATCTCGTGTCGCCGGCGCCTACCGATCTGCTTCAATGGTTATTTTACTTGTGTTCTACGTTTTCTTATCTGGTTTTTTTCAGTTATGGTTACATTGATGTTGTATTTTGATCCAGATTATCCCGGAAAAGAACAGGAGAGAGATTTCCAAGTATCTCTTTCAAGGTAATTTCTATCTTTTCCTTCCCAATTATCACGATTTTCAGCGTTATTGGTATGATAGATTAATTATGCTGTGTTTATAAAATTCCAGAGGGTGTGTGCTATGCGAAGAAGGATTATAATTTGGCGAAGCACCCCGATATCGATGTTCCAAATTTGCAGGTTATTAAGCTTATGCAAAGTTTCAAGTCCAAGGAATATGTCCGTGAGACTTTTGCTTGGATGCATTACTATTGGTATTTAACCAACGAGGGGATTGAATTTCTCCGCACATATCTTAACCTCCCATCTGAGATTGTTCCAGCCACTTTGAAGAAGTCAGCGAGACCTATTGGACGTCCCATGGGTGGTCCCCCTGGCGATCGCCCTCGGTAATATCCATTTTCCCCGTGCTGTTAAAATTCTGTGCTTGATAGCTTTGATTCCATTTTTTTGCGTTTTACGTTTATCTGAGCAAGTTAATACTTATTTTTACACGGATGCTTATGGTTGTCAACTGTAAACTAGAAGGGTTAATATCCTCTCTGAAATTATGAAATATGTTACATAAAATTGACCAATGTGTTTGTCCCTGTATCTTAGTCTTAATACTTGTGGATTATGTATTCGAATTGTGTGTTTTCCTGCTCAATTCACTTGCTTTCATGTTTCTTAGTGGACCTCCTAGATTCGAGGGAGATAGATCTCGTTTTGGCGATCGTGATGGATATCGGAGTGGACCAAGAGGGCCACCAGGTGAATTTGGTGGCGAAAAGAGTGAAGCTCCTGCTGATTACCAACCTGCATTCCGGGTAATTTAAAGTTTTCAAAAGCATATCAATGCATTTGTTGTAATGATCTATTTCCCACTTGCATGACATTGTCACGGACTAGGTTAGTTCTAACGACTCCCAGTAGGCCACCCATCCACCCTCTATTCCAGAGCACGATTAACTTTCCGGTTCACTATGAACACCTAGCCACATTGTTAGGAAAAATGTTTCACATAAGTGGTGGCGAATCATTATATTGAACATATGATTGTTCCCCATCTATACCCTCAAATAGTTACCATTTGTGTTCATAATGACTTATTTTGTGAGATTTCCATTTCGTTATACTGCGTAAATCCTTTGTGCTTCGTTCTACTCCTCGGTGATGATTTCTTAAGGTTTCCTCACAGGATATCTGCATAGATCTTCTCATTCTTAATATTTCCCCCTATGCATTCTTCAGTTTAATGACTTACTATTCATGATTAAATGTGCAGGGCGGCGGCGGTGGTNGTTTCTCCGAGATGTATGCTTTCACGATACGTATACATTGGATTTTTCTTCGATGGACAACTAAATACACCGCTACCCTGTTCGCAATGACCAAACGACCATTCCTCATCTCCGTAAACCTGTTGATCAAGCATCGTTACACATCGAAAAGATACCGAAATCATCAAACAAACATGTTATATGAGTAAATACAAGAATCGAAAACCGAAACAACAAGAATTCAAAGCCTAGCTAGTTTCCCTTCAATGAAAAAAGACATGTTTGTTCTTTCTGGAGATGTACAATACATTTTGTAAGTAAGCCCTCCTGCGCATTTTGAGGCTGTTTTGGATTTTTCGATCGAACGAATGAACATTTTCATTCGATTCAAAAACAACTAAGCACTTTAGATGTTCAATTCGTCTAATGATCGTTATTCCTGAATCAATGAACATCTTCATTATGTTCATAAACAACTAAGCCCTTCAGATGTTCAATTCGGATAATATCGGGTTTGTTTTTCTCTGATTTTGTGAGTATTTCTTGTTTAAGTTCATACCAAATCCAAGCAGAAGAATGCATCTAAAAAACCCAACAATTACCACAAAAAAGATAAGAGATTCAGAAAACAGCACATCCCCAGCTCTGTTCATAGTAAAGAAACCCCCAAATTGAAGTGAATCAGAACTACACCCGATCCAGAACATGGAATGAAACCCTAGATCTACTACTCCATTCTCCAGTGTAACAAAAAATAAAAAACAAGCACAAATTCTGATACCCTAACGAAAAAGTACTCTATTTTCGTAACTGGAAACAGAAGAGGGTCGAAGTAACCTGAACGGCGCTATGGAAGATGCCGCCGATGCCGATTCCATCTTTGAAGATCTTGTTAATCTGCATTATTGTGTTGTCTGTTTTCTCATTTCCACTGTTGGTCACATCGTATACATGGAGTATCACTTCCATCATCCCCCAAATCCAAAATCCTTCAGAATTGCAAAGCAAATGTGCTGAGAAAAGTAACCTAAATTCTGAATCTGAAAACCCCTCCTTTTCCTTCTCTGGATCTGCGCCAACTCCAAGATTTATCCTACAAAATCACCTTTCATGTTTCAAATTTCAATTTGTTATTTTTGCTTCATTTTTTTATTCACTTATTTGAAAACGTATAAAAATAAGCATTATACATGTTTTTATAATGGAGGCTTCGCCAATCTTATTGACTATTGTCTTTAATAATTAAGTGTTACCAATAGACTTCGGGTGATACTCGAAAGATTCGATCAATGAGTATGATCGATCAGAGTGATCAAATACATTTAATCCGAAATACTCGATTTTGTCAGTTGGCATGACTGATAGGTACTGATGAGAATCCTAGGACCATGTACCCTACAATGGATGAAGCACAATAACGATTTGGTCTACCCATGTGGTAGAAGCGAACTTGTGCAGCCCAGCTTAGTACGTTTAAGATGAATCGGCCCGATGTTCCGCGATGGGACCGAAGATAACCTTGACGAAATAAAACGGTTTCTGACAGATGACAACATGGTTCGGTCCAAACGATTACAAACCCACGCTTTCCACGCTTCGGGCCTCCACACGTTTACCACGCCTCGGGCCAGATCATGCAGATCACATTTCGATCTCATACACGTTTTACATCGCGCGACAACAACCTCTAACAAACCTGTCAGAGGCAGTTAAAGAGCGTGGATTATACACGCCTTCAACTCTATAAATACAGAACACAACGACGGAACAAGCAGGACCTTTTGGATGCGAAGAATAGACCGTTACTCAGCCGGAATTATTCTTATCGCTTTCTTATCCTCGTTATTTTCATAAGCCTCTATTCTTCTTGTTCTTGAACTTTTATTTGATTATTGAATCGACTGATAGCATTCCATGTTATTGGTCAAGTGGTTTTTTCCCCATTTCCCGGAGTTTTCCACTATAAATTGATTTGCCTCATCACCGTTTATATTTTCTCAATCGTTCT
Organism: Utricularia reniformis; assembly: GCA_009725065.1. Taxonomy (NCBI): domain Eukaryota; kingdom Viridiplantae; phylum Streptophyta; class Magnoliopsida; order Lamiales; family Lentibulariaceae; genus Utricularia; species Utricularia reniformis. The sequence continues at coordinate 8,733 of RWGZ01001775.1, read as the reverse complement.
CCCACCAAAAATAAATCATAACCGATTTCGTTTCTTAACGAACCGGACGACTGTTGGTACACCTAAAACGGGACCATAACAGGTACTGAAGGACTAATATCAATCGGTATGGAATATAGATATGAGAAAACCTAACATGAAGATGTTATGTTCATCGGTGATCGGTCATGTCGATTGATACCGATAAGATAATTGCGACGAATCTTTTTTATAACGATCAAATTGAACTTGGATCGATGTATCTTGTTGTTTATATATATGAAAGAAAATATTATATATATTGTTAGCTACAAATATGAAAGATGCGGTCAATGATATAAAAATAGAATATTGTAGAATATTTGACATGATATTTACTAGATTAAATCTTAATATGAGCTATATAAATAGAGGGTATCATTGACACTATTGTAAGACGTAACATATTATATTATATTCTTATTGTGATAATAATTTCATTGATTACATGGTTTTCCAGGTTTTTTATCTCTCATTTTATTCATTTATGTTTTATTCTTATTGCTTATCTCACCCTGAATAAAGGAAATTATTATACCTTCCCAAAATTAAGTACGGGATCAATAGTTTAATATTTTGATAATGGCTTCAAGCCTTGTGTGAGATAATCTAGAATGCAGACTATTTTGCATATATGTCCACTGCAAAAGTGGGCATTTACATATATACCTATCTGTTTATTTAACATCTCACCCGAAAAATTGTGTGGATTAATATATCTGCAAATACTCACTTTTGCGGTGGGTATTTAGAGTTTAGAATGCATGTAGTTTATTCTTTTTATGTCTTTTGGAATAATGATTTATTATTCTTGTATCGATTAATGTTCAAGTCAAAATATATTACTGTAAAATCGGGTGTTGTGTATCTTGACATCTCTATCTAATTATTCTTTCTAAGACAACTTATTATTTCATTAATTTGTTCAACATATCATAATATTGAACAAATAAAGGGTTTGTTTGGTACTTAAATTAAAACTGCGGTAAGGTGCGATACGATATCTAGATCGTGATTTTCTTATGTTACACAAAACATAAACTTAATTGCGATGTGATAATTGTTATAAAATAACGATATCATCACAGCTGTTAAAACTAGTTGTGGTCTCATCGTGATTTTGGAAAAGACTAATTTACCCTTAATTCTATTAATTATAATATAATTATATTTATTATTTTATATATATAATGGTATATTAGTATTTTTACGTAAATCNTGTGTTTTCCTGCTCAATTCACTTGCTTTCATGTTTCTTAGTGGACCTCCTAGATTCGAGGGAGATAGATCTCGTTTTGGCGATCGTGATGGATATCGGAGTGGACCAAGAGGGCCACCAGGTGAATTTGGTGGCGAAAAGAGTGAAGCTCCTGCTGATTACCAACCTGCATTCCGGGTAATTTAAAGTTTTCAAAAGCATATCAATGCATTTGTTGTAATGATCTATTTCCCACTTGCATGACATTGTCACGGACTAGGTTAGTTCTAACGACTCCCAGTAGGCCACCCATCCACCCTCTATTCCAGAGCACGATTAACTTTCCGGTTCACTATGAACACCTAGCCACATTGTTAGGAAAAATGTTTCACATAAGTGGTGGCGAATCATTATATTGAACATATGATTGTTCCCCATCTATACCCTCAAATAGTTACCATTTGTGTTCATAATGACTTATTTTGTGAGATTTCCATTTCGTTATACTGCGTAAATCCTTTGTGCTTCGTTCTACTCCTCGGTGATGATTTCTTAAGGTTTCCTCACAGGATATCTGCATAGATCTTCTCATTCTTAATATTTCCCCCTATGCATTCTTCAGTTTAATGACTTACTATTCATGATTAAATGTGCAGGGCGGCGGCGGGGGTCGACCTGGTTTTGGCCGTGGATCAGGAAGCTTCGGCGGAGCACCACCACCCAGTTAAATTTTCATTATTTGCTTCGACTCTCTGGTTTTGCTTTTATTTGAATCTTCCAAAAAGTTGCCTTGAGATTTAATCATCTATGAAGTTTCATTTCTTACATTCCTCCTCTTTTTTTAGAAATATGCATTTTGAAATATTCTAAATGGGAGACACAAATTTGATCATAATTATTTCTGTGATAATTTTCATCCTAAAAATTTTGTTATTGTCATAATTTTGATCCCGGATGGGCAAAATCTATGCGGTACCGACTCTTCAATTTTTTATATTTTCCCGAGTCGAGTCGGACTCTCCGATTCGCTCCGACTCTTGGCACTTAATACAAAACGACGTCATTTTGATTTCTTCCTTAATTTGATTTTTTTATTCATCATAAACGTATCTTATGTGCTTTCACAATTTTTTAATGTTGTCGATCTACTTGTGAATTCTTCGTACAAGCGATAATGGATCAAAAAGTGATTGTTTTTGGGGAAATGGTAGAATCGACGAACAATATTCATTCTTTATAAATTAAATTTTCTAATATAATGTATTAATAAATATTTGTAGTTTTAAACTTGATTTTATGCAATTTTCTACAAATTATAACAATTATTTTTTTTAATTTTGCTTTTAAGTAATATTATTTTATTTAATAATACGAGTCGAGTCGAAAATCTGACTCTTATACTCTTGCTGAGTCGTGTCGAGTCGAGTCGCACCGAATCGGTCGGACGAGTCGATGCCGCATAGGGCAAAATTAGTGTTCATCTTTTGTAATTTTTGACAAAAAGTAGTTACTTTTCAAAGTTTGTTTAGTATGTATAGTATAATTGGTTTTCTTTTTAGTTTTTGTCTATGGATCGGTTTCGTCGCTCTAGGAATCTAATTTGTCAAATATTGCAAACTTTGATTAAATTTAAGAATATCTTTAAGTTGCGGGATTAAATCAATGTTTTTATACTTATTCGAAATTTTGTTCCAATATGACCAATACGTACGGTATATTGCCTTACATGAAAAAATTTTATATTTTTGGGTATGACTAGAAAGAACTTAGGTTTTGATCCAAAAACTCGGTACCGACAAATTATCAATGGACACTTTGAAAACATGGGACACAACGAAAACCAAATTTGTTAAAACTATAACAAAAAAGCTCGTTCAAACTTCGGAAATTTGAGAATTTAATGAACAATTTTCTCAAATTTGAACACATTTTTTGTTTCATTTATGTGGACAATTCACATACACTTCTACTTGTCCACAAAAGCAAATCTTAAGTAGAGCGATGAACAAATCTAATAACATTTTACAACAATCAACACAGGCTGCCCAAATAGTTTGGCACAAGCACAATAAACCACTGAATCTCACGTATCAGACTTAAACCTCTCTTGAGTTGTCTGAATTCCATGTACTCGTACTGAATT
>RWGZ01001773.1:7434-23579 GCA_009725065.1 Utricularia reniformis | reverse complement strand
GAAATTTGGTTAACACTATAATAAAATCATGCACAAAGAAGTACCTGAAAGCTTGCAGACCCTGAAGAAGCTCTTGTACTGCCTATCCGTGAAGCAATTTGGTAAACCAAAGTATAAATATGTATGACTGAACCTGCAACAAAATGTCAAATGAAAAGCACTAGGAGACATAACCTGCCTAACTACCAAAAGGCACAACATAAATGGTACTTTACCTCCTTGAAAGTGCCAAGCATGCTATCAATAACAATCTGTTGAGTTGAAATATTTAACCACATTGAAGTTAGGCGGAACACCTAAGAGAAGACAAGAAAATATTCTATCAGGTTTTTACATCACAATATAAAATATTTGTAAGAAAATTAATTAAAAATTCAACAGTGAGTACATACCACCCGAATATCATATTTTTCGCCAATGATCAAGCATTGTTTGTATCCTAATAGAGTTGTGCATAGTGAATTATCTGTCTTTCTGGTTACACAGATGAAAGAGAAGAATATAAAGATGTAAAAGCTTCCCTTGAAAAGCAATAAGCTTTAGTCCAATAGAGTCAAGCATAAGGCGCACCCTAAACCCTGGCATGCCACCCAAAAATGTGAAATAAGCATGTGATATTTCACATGCCAAATTGAGTATACACATTTCCTAAGAAAAAGTATAACATATTCACACCTGTAATTTATGTTCTTCTTGTTGGCCCATTGCAAGTTGCTTTTGAAGCACTTGTATTTTCAATGAATAATCGGCTTTGTTACTCAAAAATTCATAAAGAAACCCATACTAATAAAATTGAAGTCGTGAGTGCTTTCTAAATCACAAGAGCAGAACAATAAAGGTGACTTACTTTAACAGAACTTTTAAAACGCTTCACAAGTGCATCAAGCTCCTTTTTCTGCATATTGAGAATATGTTTAATATTGGCTTGCAGCAGCCACGTAAATGACTCGCAATATCCTTCTTAAATAATTTCTTACTCAAAGAATATATAATTTATAACTGCTCAAAACTTGTGTTTTCGTAATCGCATGGCTACTTCCCATTCGTTGAAGAGCTTCAGAGTGTACTTGCGAGTCATAATATTCTAGGGGTTTACTCCAGTTACCCTCATGTTCAAAGATAATAACCAGAGTAAGTAGACATAAAAAATTGAAATAAAATTCAAAACACCTTGTGGAATTGAATGATGCCATAGAGACCATTGGGTTCATTGATTTGGGTGACGGATGACACAAGAATATCAGCATGAAGTGGCAGCTGATATCAAATTGTTGATATCAAAGTCATCATAAAAAATAATAGGTCTAGGAATAAATTACCATAGGAACATCCATCCCATGATGAGAGAAATCTGAGCTTCCAAGGTTGAGGCCATTTAATTGTTGCTCACACCAATGCTCAACGTAAAAAAAAGCTGTAAAATTTGACCCATATTTATGAAGCAAAGAATATTAAGGAAAAAATTTAGCTGATATTCTAAGATAGAAACAGGAAACAAAGCTACTTACAACAGTGGACTTCGCTACACTGAGACAATCTACATCAAGCCAATAAACCTGGTAAAATAAGCAATCATAAAAGAACAAAGTTTGGAAGCAGTAGTTGGTTGTGGAAAATAACTAAGGAAAATTGACAAATCCCTAATGAAAGCAGCTATTTCCAATGAACACTTAAACCCAAGGATCTTCAAGTGCACAAATAAAAATGGACATTCATGAATCTCCATGCACAAATTACATATCACAAAATCAATCAATGTTAAGTGTAATGTCACAGATCACAAAATCAATCAATGTTAAGTGTAATGTCACAGTGAAAAAGTATCAATGCATTGATTATTATTTGACAGTTCGCCATGCAATATAACATGAGTTAATCAGCATCTCAACGGGGTGAAAGAGAGCAAATGACCTTATTTGAGATTAGTGTACATAGATCAACATCAGTCTTTCTACCAGCAATGTTTAGCCAGGATTTTATTCACAACTTATACCTCAAAAACGAATTAAGAGAAAAATAGTAATAATCAAAACCTCAGAATAATGTAATCACAATATCTTATCATAGCATAGACAAGAGGACAAATCCATTCCTCAAATGCTTTACAGAAGTACTCCATAGAGAAAAATCCTCAATCGATAGTGATTTAACTGGAGTAAAAAAATAAAACTTAAGAGATAATTAGCTTATAAAAGCAACTTAAAGCATTCCTCACAAATACTGAGTATATTTCCCAGCACAAATGAGTCATCAAACTAAATAAAAAGTAACAATTAAGTAACTCCAAAGCAGCAAGAAGCAAGGAAGCTTACCACAAGCTTTTCTTTCTAGTTTTCCAACTAGGCATTCAACTAAATCCAAATTAGAACCTTTTGAGTGCGCCTAAGGAGAAATAAATGAAAATGTTAAGTCATATTGGATGAAAACAACAAATTTTCTTGAATATGAATAAAACTTTGAATCAGCCCAATTTTCTTTCTGAGGAATGAGCGTGATCTGAAAGCAACTTTTCTATAAAAATGTTAAAAAGGAAGTCTTATAAAGCAAAATAGGAAATAAATATTCTATCAAACCTCAACCAAAGACTTTTCATATGAATCCACCTGCAACAAAGCACATTGGCCCTTTTCTGTTGAATGTATTCCCTGAGTAATACAATATTTAGCACAAATGTTAAAAGTCCTTAGAAAAAAATCATGCAAAATTCAACATGGACCAGCATATTACTCTCAGGATAAATCAAACTAGTATATACATCACCAACGAGTCAAGGAAAATATGGACTAGATAAAAGTATTTTCCTAGAGATTGATTTGTCATTGAAATTAAAAACGCAAACTCTTCGCTGTAAAACAACAATTGTTAAACACTTAAAAGGATATTACATGTAAACCTACGCCCAAACCGTAATATGAGGACTGCTCACGATGTCGGAAATCATTAGTTTTGAGTGATCAAAGATTTCTCAGAGAGAAACCTAGAAAACCCCGCTGATCATTCGCCTCCTATCCATGCAATCAACAACTTAATCCCTTCCTGTGATGAAAAATGAGAGGAATAAAAAATATCAGAGACCCAAATAAAAAGCAAAAGAAAATGGTCAATAAGCCACTTCACGAGTCTTGGCCTTGTCGGAAGAAATCATTGATACGATATACTGGTATTCCGTTGAGGATATTTCCACCTTCATCTCACAAGTACGGCCGGCCAGCCCCACCTATATTTATCAACTTTCATTACTGCCTATTTCCAGAAACTCAACAGAACTCAAGTAAGATGAAAAAACTGCCCCATGGCTTCAGCCATTCAGACCCGTAGCGCTACCGTTTACCGATGCCCGTCCCTGCACTAGTTTATGTACTCAATTACGCATGAATCCGATATGATGGCCGTATTTGAAATCCGTTAGTAACGTTGGCGTCGTGAGTGTTGTCTTCCTTGTAATCTGAAGAAACTTTGTGACCCAACTTTTGCGATTATAATGGAAAACCAGCAGTGTTAACGTGCGTGCGAGAGGCGGAGCGTAGAATAGCGGCCGGCTTTAATATTCTTTGAGGACTTCGAATTCTCAGACTCACCCGCTCCAAGGGAAGAAGATATTTATTTAAGCACTTTCTCTTCCTTCATCATACCGTTGTAAAATACGGCCGTTGGAGACCTTCTAAAAAACGTGATTCGAAATTCGAGATAAAAGACTTGGAGATCAAGTTCCCGCCAAATTAGCTAACGGGCCTCCACGTAGTTAGCCCAAACCCTAATTGGCTCATCTTGCAAACTATAAACATGTTTAGAGAACGGGCCTCCGAGTAACTAGCCTAAAGCTTATTTGGCTCTTCTCGCAATTCTGTATTTAATTTAATTAAATATTGTAAACTAATTTAATATTTTATTAAAATTACTTTTTATCATTGAATTTTGTAAATAACTTCAAATATCGTTAATCTTAAATAATTAAAATGAATTATCATGGTTTCTCTTATTCATGAACCATTTTATAGCATTTTATCCAAATTGGTTTAACCGATAACATTTGTCAAACGATCTTGATGTGTTGACATTCTACATAAAAATTATAATTCTTTCGGAAACGTTAGAAGAATGGCACGGGTGCCAATGACCAATATAGCATTATATGGGTTTGTTTGAATCGGCTTTTAAAAAAATGTGGTGTGATGGAGGTATTGTAAAATGTTGTGAGATGTAGTGAAAGGTAATAATTAAATTAGAAATGGCATGATCATAACTTTATTAAAATATTTGGTAAAATTAAGATATAATAATATTGATTTATGTAACAATGCCAATATAACCTTTTGTATATAAGAATAATGATATTAGTCAATTTGTAATTCACGATTGTGACACAATTGGGTTAAGTAATTGTGATGAAATTATATTTTTTAAAGATAAATGCACAACTTTTTTGATTTGTTTTGTATTAGAAAAATAAAATCATAACTCATCACACCGCAATTAAACAAATATTTATGAAGTAGTGATTCTTTATTTTTATCTTAATAAAGAATATCTTGTACTTTGTTGTTCAATGAGAATCAGTTTTTTCTAAATAAGCAATAGAATTCAATCAATTTAGCAGTCCAAATAATAAGCTTATTTGTTTTAGAAATTAGAATTACGTTCGGATGAAATGAGTCCAATCAATGGTGTTTTTAAAATACATACATAACAAAAACAAAATCATTGGTAAATTAGATGTGCAACCAATGAAATTGACGAAGTACTAAATTTAATATTAATATTACTTTTAATACTTAAAATGTAATTGTTACCATTAATTTTTATATATAAAAATATATTAATATTTTTATATAAATCACGTTTATAACACCGTAATTTTACCAAAAACTTACAAATTCACGCAATAGCTGGAAGCTATTTAAAGAGATATTTTGAAAAACTGGAAGAAACTCACAAATTAAATATTAACAAGGACTGAAATGAGCATAGGCCTAAAAATGCCTTCTTACTTTCAGTAACTAATCCCTGGGAAGAGAGTATGATGAACTTATTTTCTCAAGGAACTCAAGCATGTTGTCAAATATACCAAGTTCAGGGAAGGGCTTTAGTTCCTGATGAAAGACGTAAAAATACAACAACATCGTAAATTTATGGACATTACAGAAACTCACTTTAATATACTCGTGCAAGGAGGAGTCAGAACCAACAGTAATGTTGTTGCACCAACTGTAAACTTGAGATGAAGAAGAACCACAACATGCAACCAACTGAGAGGAGTAGCAATCAGGCCACTAACAAAAAGTTAATACCTCAAGTTGTTCACCAACCAATCTATGAGTCTCCTCTTGATATCTTTAGCAGCATTGGTCCGTTAAATAATGACAATCAATGAAATAGCCAGCAAAGTTTATCATCTAACTAAACCCCAAAAATAACATGTGTTATTAGGTGACCCTATTACAGATCACGAGACATGAAATTCAGTCATGGGACAGACAACATTTAAAAACTAATCTTTCTCTCAACAAAACAACTCACGATTTATATATTTAATGAATAGCATTGCGCAGATAATTGATGGTTTGACCAAAATATGTTGCCAAAATGTGCAAGTTGTGGAAATTTAGAGAAGACTGTATCACCAACTTTATACTTCCATAGATCCATGTAAGAGGCATCTTTGCTTAAATAAAAACGCATATAATTAGAACTTACTTAAAAGTACTGGGAAGGAAGCAAGTAGAATAACCAGTGTCTCTAAACCAGCCAAAGAGTTGCATTTCTGTCGCTGATGAGCTGCAGCAGTGACTCTACTCTATAGTGCAAATCAACAATGAACTGCACAATCATTATATCAGTAACATATTTGATAATAACATTTGGCTAAATACATTATCCCATGAAAGAGAAAAGCATGGAAAATTACCATAAATACCTTGTCTAGTCTCAGTATGTTAATCTGGTCAACAAGACTTAGATTTCCTGAGATATGCTCACCGCTTGAGTCAAGTATAAAAAATTTAATAAACTTGACCATGCTACAGAAAAATATTGAAGCCAAATGATTAGATGCACCTATCCAAAAATCTATCGATAAGTTTTGCAACAAAAATAGAGCATTGCCCTGTAAAGAAAAGGTAATTTTAAGACCACAAGTTTTGTAACAAAAATTGAGTTTCGTAACAGGTACATCACTTTCACGATAAAAATTAAATAGGATGGGCACAAAAAAATTAATGAAGTAAGTGTGATTCAAGTAACTGAACAGGGAATTTATCATGGATTTTCTGCTCATAAGCCATAACACACAAAGGTTCATGAAAAATGTGATGAACCACATATTCACTCTTTGTTCTTCATGAGAAGCACAAGCAGCAGAAAGGAATAAAGAACAAACGCATGGACACACAGATGCATGAAAAAGATAAAAAAACTCATCATGAGGATAGGCATGAAGTGTCTTACATAGTAGTTTCTTCCTGAAAATTGCATTGGGATGAAGCATCGAGCAGATCTGAAAATATCACAAATTTTCACGAAATAAGACTATATACATACGAAGTTAACCGGGAACGAACTCAGATAAAAATTGAACAGAAAAAACAAACAACTTCAGAATAAACAGACTATCTATGACAAATCTCACTTTGTCATAATGAGGGCAGTTGACTAAAGACTCGACGATCCTAGATTTCAATGGGGACTAAATAGGGATTCTCCAAATCCTGACAATTTAAAAGTGTGTCTGAAAGTAAAAAAAATTAAATACCTCAATCCATTCATAAGACCGCCCTGTGAGCAATGATCTTACAATCAACATTATGCTGGAAAGAAGATTCAGAGCAGCATCCAACTGCATAAAAGACAAGCACATACAGCCTTCACTATTAGATTTTGAATTTCCAAATAAAAAAGCAGGCTGGGAGAAGGAGAACAAAAACTGCACCAGTATCCTTGTTCTTCTTGTAAAGACGTAAAGCATGGATAAATCGATTACGAAAAGAAAACCATTAACAATACTAGCAGCCATGCAAAAAAGTTTAAATCAACAAGATTAATGGAAAAAGCCAAACACTTAAACCATTATAATTTGTTAGGAAATAACTTGATTACAATATATCAGCAACCATAAACATTTCAAATTAACAAAATTTGCAGAACAAGATTTAAATAATCCTTACAACTGCGGCACCCAACAATGGCAAACTTTGCACTACATAGTTCCAAATGGTATACAACCATTTCTTCAGCTCTGAAACCTAATGAATACTAAAAACAATTAGTTACATTTCAAAAAGAACATGAAAAAATAGGGAAAAACAGCCATATACAGGGTCCAACGATACTCTGAAAGATTGATAAGCTTCACAATGTAATGAACTAGATAAGACTAGATAATATTCTTCTATCCTTTATCTTCAGTATTTACTATCAGTTGGTAGAGCAGATCACCTATTCTATTGCTAAAGTTTAGTTCCACAAATGAACTATCAAATGCAGTACTGAACCTGCATTCAAATAAATATAACTCCTTAAAAATAAAAGAATGGACTAGCTTTATAAATTTAAGAAAATTGCAAATCTGTGAGCTGCTGGCTGCAAGATCAAAAGGGATGAAAACAAAGAATGAACAGCATTCTTTCTGAAACCTTGTCAGATGAAAATTTAGAGATTGATTACAGGCGCAAGAAAATATAATGAGAAAAGAAAAAGAAGACGGTTACATACCATATGCACACATTCTCTCCTCTGAATATTATAGATGATTTCCCAGGCAAGTGATGGTAAAATAGAGAAAAAGTTGGAAATCATCTGTAGGAAGTCGAGTTTTTTATTCAATATCAAACACCATCAACACTTGAACAATCTGCATCACTTGATCTAGTGTCATATCCAAGTCCAAATCCAAAATCAAAATTTTACTGCTATTCAGCGATTGAGGACTAGACAGGATATGTGAGATTCTGGAAAATCGGAAGATGATTACTGCCATTTCTTCTGCAAACTACAATATTTTCATAAAGATTTCCCAACCTCTTCAAAAGTCTTTTAGTAGAGTGAACAATATCAGAATATAAAGCAGCAGTTGTATTATCTTTCCCTTCCCAGTTGCTGAAGAGTGGTGGTGAGACAAAGCTTTTACAAGAAACAAATAAATGAAAAGATACCTTTGGAATACGAAGAGCCTCTAGGATATAAAATTTTGTTGGAATTTCCGCCTGGATGCACCCTCGCTTCAATAGAAACCTTGGAACAAATATTTTCCAGGTTCGGGCTGCAGAAAGTTTCTGAAATTGAGATCATAGACGAATCAACCATCGGGATTCCATACGAAAGAAGCTTAGATGCAAGATTTGCCTTCAAAGTTAATACCTCAAGTTGTTCACCAACCACTCTATGAGTCTCCGATGGTATACCATCTTTTGATATCTTCAGCAGTATGGCCACAGTATGACAGCATTCCTCTGTTAAATAATGACAATCTATGAATTGGCCAGCAAAGTTTATCGTGTAACTAAACGCAAACAATAAGAAGTGTTGCCGCGGTATTCCCAGAAGTACGTTAGGACTGGGCCTCCTCTATTTGTCAAACGTTACCAGGAACTCAACAGAAGACAACAACAATGAAGAAAAATAGAAGGGTTGCCCTACTTCCTCATTGCTTCGCCGAGTTCAGAATCACACTAGTTTCTCTACTCCCACACCGGTCCGCTCCCTGATATTTATTTACGATCTTCAATGCCGTTGTAAATAGAGCCGTTTGGAGCCTTAGAAAAAACGTTCCTTGGGAGATTCGAATTTGAAGAGCAAGTTCCCAGTTCCCAGTTCCCCTTTGAAAAAACGTGGTCAACCTAATTTCTAATGAGGCTTTTTGCAAATAATTACGCCCTTTAAGGAACGGGTCTCTGCTTAATTAGCCCAAAATTAATTCTGTTCTTCTTGCAACGAATTAAAGTTTAATTTAATTTTTAATTCTTTGTGTATTTAATTAATTATTGAAACTAATTTAATAGTTATTTTATTAAAGATGCATTGTCTTCGTATCCAAAGCATTTGTTTGTCAAATAATGATTAATGACATCGTGAATGAGTGATTATATTTTTTTATAAAAATATCAATTCGAATAAAATTGTTGGACAAATGGTTCGATTAGACATAGTATCACGCATTTTTAGAAATAATCATTTGTTATTAGGAAAACAATTGGCTTCATTCCTTAAACAAAATCAAATAAAATACTTAAATTTTGTATTTAATAATTTTAGTTCTAAATTCTTTAAATATTTTCAATCTCAAATTGTTATAATAATTATGATAGTTTAAATTTTATAAATTAATGTTTTAGTTCTATAGAATTGTGAATTCAATGTTAAAAATAAATTGAAATTAACATAAATAATATACTCTTTTTTCTATGGCAGTAAAACTTTTATCATCTTTGTTTATGGCAGTATTTTTTTAAAAAACTATTTTCATAATTGAATTTTGAAAATTGAAAATATCTTCAGTTATTCTTTAATAATTTAAGTAAATTATTATTGTGACTCTATTTATGAATCATATTATATAGCCTTCTATATAACCTGGTTTTTCCGATAACTTTAGTCAAAGAATTTATGTGTTAGTGTTCTATGTAAAAATGTATTCGATCGAAATAATTGAGAAATGATACAGGTGGTACCAATGACCAACGTAACAAATGATGTGCGATTGTCAAATATGGTAATATAAGGTGAACAATGATGATTAAACTATTAAAGTATTTGACAAACAATGATGTGCTATTATTAACACATGCAGATGTATACTTTTTTTTTATATAAAAAAGAATAATAATAAATTAATTATTATGATATAATATCATGAATAATGATGTTTATGTTTTACAAATATATTTATCAATTTAAAATGTTAAAAAATGTTTGTATTATTTGATAAAATTTTGATATGAATGTCATGAAATTCATAGTATAATATTAATTTTGAATATCATGATTAAAATATATGCAAATAACCTAAAAAATGATGTAAGAGTTCCGGGTTTAAAATATTTGAACTTGAATTATGAATTCCTTACATTTTGAACTCATAATTTAAAAAACACTTAAAGCAATTCGATTCATTTCGTTTGCATTTTAAATAAGTATTCAATCTTACCGTCCTTGAATTTTGAATTACTTAATTTTTGAACTCAAATGGAACATTGCTTATTTGTAGTGTAACCCGAAAATTAAATTATTATTTAAATTAGTTTGATTTATTTCGTTTGAATGTAATATGTATTGTTATGTAAATTGCCTTGAATTATAACATTACCTAAGCAATTTAGTTGATTGTTAATGAGTTTGAAAAAAAGAAGCATGAGAGATCACGAGTTCAATTCTCTTAGTAACAATAATTTGAATACATAAATTTAAAAATATGTTTTGGCTTACATCATCAAATGTGTTCCACATCCGTTGACATGTCATAAATCTAGATTCAACATGTACTGTAGCCTTGCACGTCAACAGCCTGTCAACAGCCAACGAATCGCCCTAAAATAATATATTGACTTTTCAAGAGCATTATTAAACCAAAATAGCATTTAATCTTACATAATTTAAATAAAATATTATTAGGCCTTTATTTATGAACCCTTCTATCGAAACAGGTTTAACCGATAACGTTGGCCAAACAATCTAGATGTGTGAGCATTCTACGTAAAATGAGTATTCGACCAAAAAGATTGTAGAAAAGGTACGGGTGGTGACCAACGACCAACATAGCAATAAGGGTTTGTTTGAATCGGCTATTAAAAAATTACAGTACAATTAAGTTATGTGGTGAACGATAATGGTTAAATTAGAAATGAGAGGATAATAACTTTATTAAAGTATTCGATAAATTTACAGTATAATAATCATGATTTATATAAAGATATCAATATACTCTTGCATATAAAAGAATAGTGATATTTATATTTAAAAATATTAAAAGTAAAGTTAAATTAAATCACACTCGTGAGACATTACATTTTTTTTGCGATAAATATACAACTATTTTGAATTTGTTTTATATATATTATAAAAATTAAATCATAACTTACCACATCGCAATTGCTTTCGATGTTCTAAGCAAACCTTAAGTATTTTAGAAATAGTGATTAATTAGTATCATATTAATTAAAAATATATATGTTTGTTGTTCAATGAGAATCCAATGTAAATACACATTTAAAAGGGACTAGATGCAACTTTTTTTAGAGTGTCCTTTCTAGTTGGGGATGATAAAGGTTTAAAATTGATAAATCCGTAGTAAGGTGAGGTGAATGTATATTTCTACTCTAAACCTAAATTCATACTCATCATACTCACTAAATTTAATATAATTTTTAAAGTTTTTTATTTCTAATATTTTTGAAATATCTTATATGTCATGGTTATGATTAAATTTATGATTAAATTTAATTCACAATATGTAATTATGATTAAATTTATAAATTATCATACTAAGAATTTATCTTATCAATTTTATAAAATTATGTTTATTTTCGTCAAAATTTGATAGTATGTATTTTGATGTTATCATAATATTTTCGTTTATTTTGTAACCAAATATAATGTAAAAACAATGTCAAATATTTAGAAATTGTGTTTTACACATGTTCATGAATAAAAATAGAATATAAAATGACAATTTCTCATCCATTTTTTGGTAATCGATTTCAACAAATTAAAGTGTTATTTGTCATTTTTAATATATAAATTTGTTATTTACCCACTATTAAATCTAGATATATTTGTAAACTTTTTTTAAGTTAAGTAATCAAATAAAAACGATATCCGTGTCTAAAAATTTAAAGAATATTAAAATCAAACAACAATTACTTTAAATCTTTTCGATTATATATTCAATTATATTAAAAAATATATTTACAAGCTTCTAGAGTTTAAAGTGACTTGTTAAATAACTTTTGTATTTTTTTTTATCATTTTCAAAGTTTGATATGTTTTTTGTTAAAATTCTAGAGTTGAGCAATTTACGTGGGGAGTGTGCTCGAATATAACGTATAAAAGGGATGAGACTACACTATGAAATACTTGAACAAGTCATTTAGTATGGTCCATATTCCCTCTTATAGATAATCCCTTTGAACGTTATATACGAGCACACTCCCCACGTAAGTTAACTCGACTCTAGAAATTTAACATGGTATCCTAAGTGACATTGCCAGGGGTTAGTCTGGTTTAATGAAATTGATCGATTGATAATCCACCGATTTAAATTGGTCGAGTCCAACTTGTCAAGTGGTTGAACTTGAGAGGATGTTAAATTAGTGGATATTGTCCCACATCGGAAAATGATAATGGGGTGGATTGGTTTATAAGAGGGAATGTGTATCAAACTAAATAACTTGTTCAAGTCTTTTACAGTGTGGTATACTCCCTCTTATACGTTATATCCGAGCACACTCTCCACGTAAATTGACTCGACCATAGAAATTAAACAGTACTTTTAATTTTAAATATTTTAAAAAATTTCAAAAATATTGCTAAAAAAAGTGAAAAAAATCATTTATATTTTTTATTATATGCCATTTTACATGGATTGGATTATTCATCGTGTGGTTGGTATTCGCAAGGATAGAGCATAGATTTGAATAATCGAACCCAATGTGGAAGTGGTGAATCGAGCATGAATTTGACAAAACCCAACCCAAACTCTACCCATTGTCATCCCTATCTCTAGTCAACATAGTACTTGTGTAACTAATAATCACTAGGAAATATTAGTGTATAGGCCAGCTCGAGAAATTCAACTCTTCTACTTAGTGCATGAAAACCCGATGATCC
Source organism: Utricularia reniformis (assembly GCA_009725065.1). Taxonomy (NCBI): domain Eukaryota; kingdom Viridiplantae; phylum Streptophyta; class Magnoliopsida; order Lamiales; family Lentibulariaceae; genus Utricularia; species Utricularia reniformis. The sequence goes on along the minus strand of RWGZ01001773.1, from coordinate 10,763 downwards.
GAAAAAACCGAGGTAACCAAACCGTAACCGAACCAATTATTCGGTTATCCGAATTGAAAATACTTAATTGGATCGGATCTGATGCGGTTTCGAGCTGGATACAGTTTTTCAAAATTCATATCCGATCCGATATTTTTATTATATTCTTTTTTTCTAATTTTATAAAGTTAAAACATTATATATGACAATACATTTTTTTCTTATTATAAATATTTGTTTTTTTCCTTTAATATTAATATTTTTATATTTTATTCTTATTTTGCAGAAATAACCGATATAAAAGAACATTAAGTAATCAATATCATATATTCATTTTTGAAATTAATGTGTTCTAGTAAGTTAAATAATTTTTTTATATTATCATTTAAAATGTAATTAATTTTACAATTGATTTTATTTTTATTGCATGTGATGACGAATATCCACGCACACCCCTACTTCTACCCATTCGGATAGACCATAAGGAACATGGTTGAACTGCACCAAAATTTTAAGTTTTTTTATTTCAAAGTATTTTAGTTTAGGGTTTAAGTTATTTCAAGTGTCTACAGGTTGAGCTGTATTTTAAACCCGTTGACAAGTTAAGAAAATTTCTCAACACGTGGGGGTTCGACCCGTACCCTGCCCACACCTAATAATCACATAAAAATAAAGTTGAAAACTAACCTGCAAAGTAACAGTAAGTTGTTGCACCAACTACAAGAACCACCACATGCAACCAATTGAGAGGAGTAGCCATCAGGGCAGTAACAATTTTAATGTTAAAATAAATTTAAAAGGTAAATACCTGAAGTTGTTCACCAACCACTCTATGAGTCTCCTCTTGATATCTTTGGAGGCATTGTTCCGTTAAATAATGACAATCAATGAAATGGCCAGCAAAGTTTATCATCTAAACAAACCCCAAAAAAACAAGTGTTATTAGGTGATTAACCATTACAAATCTCAAGAAATGGAAAAGTTACTAATCTTATTCATCAAGAATGTAAGTCATGGGACAACATTTTAAAACTAATCATTCTCTCAACAAAACAACTTATGCTTTATATATTTAATGAATAGATTGAGCACATAGTTGATGGTTTGACCAAAATATGTTGCCAAAATGTGCAACTTGTGGAAATTTAGACAAGACTGTATTACCAACTTTATACTTTATACCAACTTTATCTTTGCCTAAATAAAAATGCATATGATTAGAACTTACTTAAAAGTATTGGGCAAGGCAGCACTACAACCAAGTAGATTAACCAGTGTCTCTAAACTGGCCAAAGAATTGCATTTGTGTCGTCGATTAGCTGCAGTAGTGACTCTACTACTCTATAGTGCAAATCAATAATGAACTGCACAATCATTATATCAGTAAATTGGTTGATAATAACATTTGGCTAAATACATTATCCCATGAAAGAGAAAACATGGAAAATCAATTACCGTAAATGGGAGAGTTTAATACTGAATGAAGTTGCAAATCCAAAAACATAAGAAAATTAATAAAACATAAGAAATAGAATGCGTACTTGATTGATTATAGCTCCGTCGTAAGATGAAAGTTATCTTCTGAAGCAATCTTCTTGTCCATGTCTACCACAAATGAGTTCCTACTGCGTTTTATGTCCTAGATGCGATCAGTATTTGCAAGGGATAGAAGCTAGAGATCAAAAGAATATAAACAGCTCATCTCATTTAACAAACTGAAGAGAAATAAAGCATCATAAAACTGCAAATTAAGAACCAAAGACAAGCTTATAGGTTCAAATTCACGCTAAATGACCTTTCTTAAATCGTCATCTTTATACATGAAATATTGTGTGATATGGATGATCAAGGGCCATCTTTTTCACAAGGGAAAGCAATGCAAACTGCGGTTTTTTTGAAAAAGAAGTGGGAAAGCAGCAAAGAGTATTTTCTTTGTCTCCACAACAACTACAAATTAAAATTGAATTCTAATCGACAATTTGATTAGAATTCGGTGACTCTTGGTACCCGTAAAAAGGAACCACGACAAATTCGTTTTTCAAATGTTATATCGTTTAAAAATAGTGATTAAATATTTTAAACAATTAATATAATTCTTTTAAGAAGATTGATTAACACAATAATAAAATCATGCATAAAGAAGTACCTGAAATCTTGTAGACCCTGAAGAAGCTGTTGTACTGCCTATCCGTGAAGCAATTTGGTAAACCAAAGTATAAATTTGTATGATTGCACCTGCAGCAAAATACAATATGAAAAGCACTAGGAGACAGAACCTGCCTAACTACAAAAGGCACAACTTAAATGGTACTTTACCTCCTTGAAAGTGCCAAGCATGCTATCAATAACAATCTGTCGAGTTGAAAGATTTAACCACATTGAAGTTAGGCGGAACACCTAGGAGAAGACAATAAAATACTCTATCAGGTTTTTACATCATAGTATAAAATATTTGTAAGAAAATTAATTAAAACTTCAACAGTGAGTACATATCACCCGGATATCATATTTTTCACCAATGATCAAGCATTGTTTGTATCCTGATAGAGCCGTGCATAGTAAATTATCCCTGTCTTCCTGGTTACACATATGAAAGAGAAGAATATAAAGATGTAAAAGTTTCCCTTGAAAAGCAATAAGCTTCAGTCTAATAGAGTCAAGCATAAGACGCACCCAAACCCCAGCATGCTACCGAAAAATGTGAAATAATTTTTTGCTGAATGATTACAAGGATCCTTTTTACACTTGATTTGGCAATCCAATTTGTGTGTCAAAATAGCGAACAATATGTGCATTATAATATCATAGTCTATCATATTTATCTAAAGAAACTATAGATTCATAAGCCTATGATATTTCACATGCCAAATTGAGTATACACATTTCCTAAGAAAAAGTATAACCTATCCATACCTGTAAGTTCTGTTCTTCTTGGTCCATTGCAAGCTGCTTTTGAAGCTCTTGTATTTTCAATTAAATAAGCGGCTTTGTCACTTTAAAACCCATAAAGAAACCCATACTTATAAAATTGAAGTAGTGAGTGCTTCCTAAATCACCAGAGAGCAGAACAGTAAAGGTGATGTGACTTTCCAAAACTCTTAAAACGCTTCACAAGTGCATCAAGCTTCTTTTTCTGCATATTGAGAATCCATTTAATATTGGCATGTAACAGCCACATAAATGACTCACAATTTCCTTAAATAATTTCTTTCTCAAAGAATAATAGAGTATATAATTCATAACTGCTCAAACCTTGTGTTTCCATAACCGCATAGCTACTTGCCATTCGTTGGAGCAACGTCTTTCCTCATGACTACAAAACAGAGCATCTGCATAATGAGCAAGATGGA
>RWGZ01001772.1:19119-29999 GCA_009725065.1 Utricularia reniformis | reverse complement strand
GTTAATTCTCACCAGACCTATTAATAATCAAAATCATTATTAAATAAAATATACATTAATTCTAATATTTAAACCGGCAACATGTCCGGTCCACCAAAGCCGGTTTCTTTTCCCAAAGGCGAATACCAAATGTCGAGACATGTTTCCCAATTTTATATTAATTAAAATTTTAAATATCATATTAATATTTATATTTCACTTTCATAATTATCACCTGGTAAAAAAGGGGACTGAATTTCAGCGAGAGAAAAAAAAGAAAAGAAAGAAAGTGACTTGTGCTTCACCTGTTTCAACAATAAACCATTTTTTACTATTTTTATTTAGAATAATAATTTTATACTACATAACAACTTACGAATAATAATTTCATTCATTAAATAAATATCAATTTTGAGCGAATTCATACAAATTTCAATCTTTGATTTTTTAGCAATAAACTAATTTACTATAATATATTATAACAATCATTTAATAAAAAAGACAAATATTTAATATATTGTTAGTGTAATATATTTTCTATAGCATTTAATAAACGGGGGAGCGGAGATAACTCAACTCTTCTCAGGCCAACTACTTTTCACATATTCCTACAGCAATTAATTGAATAAACATATAATTTAATTGAAAAATATAATATATGATTAATTATTAATTTATATTTGAATCATACATTTTGAAACCAGTCTGGATCGATCCGACCGTGAACCGGTAACGCATCCGATCCGATCCAATCCGGCTTAATGTTTAATTTCAGAACCGTGTCACGTCATATATGAACCGGTTAAAATATGGTGGACCGGAATTTTTTGGTCAATATAATAAAAAAAGTTTGGGCTTCTTATTACTTTTTTATATTTTTTCTTATATTCAAAGATTTGTTGCGCAATTCTTATTTTACTTTATTTTTTAGTATTGATTCAATAATTTTTAATATACAAAACAATGAGAATTTGGAATTATTTCATTGATAATTAATATCATTTGTAAATTTATGTATTTCTTATAGTATATAAAATATGTTTAAATTTCTTAATTAGAAGTTTTTGGTTTGTTGTTTGTTTTAATTGTCTTTTTAATTTAAAGTTTTCATTTTTTATATGAAATATGTTTTATTTGTCTTTTGAGTTTAAAATTTAAATTCTCATTTAAATAATGATTTAGAAACTTATATATATTTCATTTGTTTACATCTTAATTTATGTTTAAGGAATACTTTTTGGATTTCCTATTTTCAATTATTTGTATTTATCTTAATATTTTAAATAAATAATTCTGAAAACCGGTTTGAACCGATCCGACCATCTGATTCGACTAATAGAAGATATTTCCGGTTTACCGATTTCAAAAACGATGATTTGAATAATAGGATTATATGTTTTAAAAATAGATTATTTATTTTACCGACAGTGGGAAATTTTAAAAAAAGTATGGAGTGCAGTATGCATGTGAGGATGATGGCATGATGTAATGCAGATTTGATCGTATTCCATGACATGTCATTATCGATTTGTATTGTGAGATGAACATAAATTATACTTAAATATATAAATATAATGTATAGAAAATATACACAAGTATAATATATGTTTGTTGATTACGTGCTAAATCAAAATGGCACATCACATGGCTATGATCTGATCTATAGAATATTTAACCATATGTATTCGAGTAATTAGAGCAAAGATTTGTGGAATTAACACATTGAATTCAAATGGTTATTTTAAACATGAATTCAAACATGTTTAAGATATACTAGTCATACTAGCCGATATACCAACAATATGTATGAGCCATTGGATCACGTTTTTTATTAAACTCGATATTACATCTTGATTATTAATAAAATTAACTAATATATAAATTTAATGACATCATTTGAAGAGTAATCAATGAATGACATACTAATTAGAACCTTAATAACAAACTTACATTGATCAATTATTATTTTTAAAATAAATAATATATATACCGGTATGCGAACGCTATACCGATAAAATCGTCGATACAATATCAACCAATATGGCATCCTTGGTTTAAGACTTAAATTGCTAGACTCGGAACTGAATCTATGTTATGTCATAAATTCGTATCGGTACACATTCGACTACATGCTTAATATATGAATCCATATGATTAGACATGAATTTGTATTGATACATATTCAAGGTTGAATTTGTACGCTAACTACATTAAATTAAATTGATTTTCGATAACAAATAAACACATAAAATGTAATAATTTTCAATAAATTAAAACGTAAAATGTGAAATATATATAGTATTTATGTATGTCATAGATGGACCATGAATTTGAAAGAGTTTATGGTTCATCATGTGATTCCCGTGGTTAGTTTTTGTTTGAATTCACAGCGTCACGTGAGCTACAGAATATATTATTTTATAGTTATAGGAAATTAGGAGAAAATTCGTGCATATCCATTGCTGAAAGTATATTCAATTTAAAGTATAAAGTAATTAAGAGAATATTTGTGTACTAAGTAATTCTTCAACTTTATATATTCTTCATGCTTTATTCCAAAACAAAGCTTAATATTTCATCACTTTATCATTCTTTTTTTTTCTCAAAATAATGTTGAGTGTAGAGATTGACGATTATCAATTAATTATATCGATATACAATTGAACATGAATATCAAAATTTAATCGATATAGCGTTTTCACCTAAATGGAGGTTTTTCATGTTTATTAATTATTTTTCTAGGTTCCTATAAATATTTAAAAAGATATAACATTCGAAATGTTCTTAGTCTTTATGAAATGACAATAATAGCCCCATATTTTATCAAACATAGGATCATATTATAGATTTGTTAATCAAACCGAATCATTACCCGACCCGATAAATTAATTCTGAAAGTAAAAAAATGGACAACTGCAGCAGCAGCAGTAGATGAAGAAGAAGAGATAAAAAGAAAACTGTAAAGTATTTGTTGACCTCTGAAAAATTTTAAAAAAAAGGGTAAAATTCCTCGATTCTTACATTCTAATTCTCTTTAATGCTTTGAATATACTTTTTTTTCATCACTTTAATTTCGATAAACTTTAAATCGTTGAATTGACGAAATACGAACATACGTAGATTGTAACATCTAAAATACGATTAAAAATTTCACTTGAATTATGAAAAAAAGAAATATGTGTTTGTTTGTCGTGGTGAAAATTTCTGATTTTTCGTATTTGTACACACGTATCTGATATCTCATTTCATCCATCAGATCTACCCACCATTCTTCTTAGTAAAATAAAAATAACAATAATAGTGAAAATGGTGAAACTTTTTAACCCCAGTTTGTATTTTAACCCACATGTCTTAAGATAATATTAATTTTAAAATAACTATGTAATATATAGATTTTAAATTTATCGATATATTGATTTCATCGAAAATATTGTGATTGATCGGTAAATCGATATATCATTCGATATACCGATCATATTGATATTATCAATTACAATCGTATGAATGTTCATTTTTAAACATCGATAGAATATTACTTTGTTAAAATATTGTAAATATACAAGAAAAAATAAAAATTCAAAATTATAAATATCGGATATTGTTGTAAGGATAAAGAAAAATTATTTATAGTAATTGTAGTAATATTTGTAAAATTGAAGTAGTGTAACATTATACATTCGAAGTGAGGACGTTTTTATTTAGAATTAAGTAAAAGAGTAAATTATTAGGTGAATATTAATGGGTTCATAAATATATATCACGATATTTGTATGTATTTTTCATAATCATAATTTTAATTGCATAACATTTCTCTCGTGACCTTCCATTCCATCAATTACTCCTATTTAATACTATATGAATTATCCATATAATTCATGAGAAATAATCCATAAAGTATGTAGATTGAAAGAGTGTCATTGGATTTGTTTGAAACGTCGATTGAAACTGTGGTATGATGAAATTTGATCACGATATCATTATTTCATCACTAAAAAATCAAAATTTAATGGGTTTATTTGATTCTACGATTTGAATATCAGTGAAGTGTAATTGGATCTTCAAATCATGATTTTTTAATATACACAAAACATAAACAAAATTGTAGTGCGTTCATCGTTAAAAATCACGATTTCATCATTGCTGCTAAAATCAGTTGTGAAATCATCGTAATTAAAAAATGACAAATTCATTCTTATTTTAATAATTTTAATATGGTTACATTTATTATATTATATATATAAATATATATTAATATTTTTGCATAAATTAAGATCAAAATACCATATTTTTAAATATATTTATAAATTTATTATTATTATATTTCATCACATCTCAATTTTTAAAAGTTAACCAAACAAACACAATCAACAAAACTATTCACACTCTTAAACATATGAATCTATATGAAAAATACTAATTAAACTTATATGTACATGGAATCATGTTCTAATAACAATAATTCAGGTTATACAACACAAATTAACTTTAAAATCATAACCACATGAACTCATATGAACTCATTGAGTAATAATGTGAATCCAACGGCTAATCATAAATCAATATAATAATCATATGAAACCATATATTTACCATTGGAATTCAAGTTCAAAGTCTTTAGGACATGATTTGAAGAAGTAAAAACACATGTTACTAAAATAAGTTGTAATACAATCGTTATTTGCAAAATAACTAATTTACCATTACTTCTATTACTTAAATATAAATCTTCTTAATTTTTTTATAAACAATGATATATTGATGTTTTTATATAAATCACGATTATAAAATTTACCAAATATTTTGATAAAATCTTGATCATTTCATCTCTAATTTAACCATCACCCTTCATCATACTTTGAGAGGAACACCACATTTTTAATTTTTATATAATGGATCCAAATAAATCTATTATTATATTATGAGAAAATTGCATAATTAACTCTCAAACTTATGAGTTGTGTAAAGATCATCATCTCCAAGTTACGAAATTGCAAGAATGACATTTAAAGTTATCAATACCGTTTGTTTTTCACCATTGAAATTCTAGCACCCGATTTTCCGTAAGTTAAAAATCGTTTCTAAATCCCTCACAAAGTACGCAAATAAGATCAGTTTAAAAAATTATACAAAATTTACCCTTAATGTTCAAGAATTATACATAAAATATTCAAAATTTACGAGTTCATTAAAATACCAATAATAAAAGATAATAAAAATATTATCTTTAATTGAAATTGTAGAACTACAAATACATATTTTTACTAAAAAAATATATCATATTTACAATTTCATAACTTGAAGGACATATACTTAACATTCCTCATAAATTGAATGGTCATGGACAAACATCACTCATTATATTATACTTTATCATCAATGTTCACAAGTATACGGAATTAAAACCATTTTTTGCCATAACTATAAAAATACAAAATAAACATATCCGAATAAGAAACGATATACATAAAAAGAATATATTTGCTTTTAATTATACAATTCACTTTAACGTTGTCTCTTCAAGACCAGGGAAAAGTCAAGTTTGCTTTGAATCATCATCCCTTATGAATATCCTTCTACTTTTTCCAATATTTATATGTTTTCATTTCCCTCTAATAATCAGAATTAGAGTGATAATAACGATACTTAATGCAAAATCAGTGTCTAAGTTAAGTAATACAAACAAACCTTGAGACTCATTTCTTCAGGAGCATATTTCTGAATTCTTCATTAGATTTCGGGTTCTGATCATCTGTTTGCAAATTCGAAGCTTTAACATTTCTAGGTACAGCAAATGTGTTTTTGCCCTTAAGCTCGATGTCTGAATTTGAACTTTCTGCTACTCTTCCTTTCTCATCCATTTTTGCTGCATTTTATGTGAATGAATCAGCACACCGTAAAGATATAACAAAGAATTGATCTTACTCTCACTTTCACGATTCCCAGCTTTCTTCTTGCTGCCTTGTTTAGGGTCTGACTTCAGTATACTTAGTTTTTTGCCTAGCAAACTTAGCTTGTTCTTCTCCAACGCACCGACAAGGTGTTGGTTGTCTGAGAAGTCGACGTAAGCTAATCCCTTCAACATAACGATGACATTAAAAACTCAAATTTTCATGCATACAATCTCAACAATAATGCAACAAAGCAGTCAACAGGGTAATCGTTAAACAGCACGGAACAAGGATGATGAGATCATGTTGCGGGATGTATTATATAGAAACTAACCCTTGATTTTCTGGTGAACTTGTCCTTTAATATTCTGACAGCGACGACACCACCGACATCAGCGAAGAAACTACGGATATCATTATCTGTCGTCTGGATGAAATGCACTTCATATATAATATAAGCTAAGAGAGATTATGCAAGAGTTGAAGAACAGAAGAAAGAAGAGAATGTACCTTGAGATTAAGATTGGATATAAAGGCTGTGCATTGATCATTAAATGGTGCCGATCTTTTTGAAGAATTCTCCTTTATTTCATTGCTGCTCATGTTCTCTATATTCTTGTCATTTGATTCACAAGGCTTGATTTGTTCAGTTGAATGCATTTCTTCGGCTACTTCATTTTCATTTATTTTCTTCAGCTTTTCGGGTGTAGTTTTCCTCTTTTTACTCACGGGCTCAACACCGGCTGAATGTGGATCTGATGCCGACTTTCTCTTTTCATGAACACTAGTCTTCGAAGAGTTACTTCCCTTATTTGTCGTAGCGGAAACGTTCTTACTCTCCTGCTGCAACCTATATTGTTGCAGCTCTTGCAATCGAGGGGTCACCTGCAAGATGGGAAAAAATGAATACCCGACACGAGAAAACCGGAAATCCAATCTCTCATTGAATTGAAATTTATGCTATTCAACAGAAGAATGAGTTCAAGGAATGATCAGGCTCCGAAAATCACCTTTTGAACAGCAACATCAAAATCGTCAAGAGAACCGTATTCCCTCTCGAAACGCAACCACGAGTGGCAGATATCCTGAATGATTTATAACATATTACAAAAATGTCTACTTTATTTAAACATGATAATAAAACTGTTTTGAGTGGTCGAGATCGTTACAAAATACAACATGATAGTACCTCGGAGCCTGTTCCAGCGAATTTCTTAGTGTAGCATCTCTTGTAAAGAGATCTTGCATCATTTATGTGACCTGTTTCAATCTCCATTGAAATATAGCCTTGCCAAGCTTCCAGAATCGGTCCACTAAAAATATATATTGCGATTAATCATTCTTGTGTGGCAAAAGTACGAGGAAAAAGATGAGGTAGCAACCTAATCTTGAGAAACCTCTCCCAAACACCCCGAGCTGCAATCAAATCTTTCCCTAATTTTATCTCTATACGTGCCCAGTAACTATGCAAGCGAAGAACACTTTCTCCATCATTGACATATTGTGCCAAGTAATCGGATGCTCGCTGAAACGCACCAAATATGCTTGTCTCAAAGATTATCATATCGTGTGCAGATAACGAAGAAACAGGAAATAACAAAATCTAGCTAACAAGAACTCAGATTACCCAAAACAAAGCTGTAGTTAGCAAGAACAGGAACAAGTAAAAAAAGAAATAAAACATAGAATATATAAGAAATAAAGACGTGGTTAGCTCGAAAATACCATTCCAAAAAATCAGAATACATGATATGCTGATGAGTAAAACATAAATGTACGACACAAAATGAATGCAACACCATACAGAATAAAAATGAAAAAAGTTAAGGGCACTACCTGAAACACATCCCTGATGGCAGAAAACTGTATGCCCTCCTCTATTTTCTCTGATAAAGATATTCTCCGTCTCAGTCCATCCACTCTTGTGAGAAATATGTTTAGATGCTGAAACAGAAAATGTGATTCATTTCAAATTTCTTTAAAAACAGTTAAAAGATAAAATCGACCTGTTAGTACACAATTTAAAGATCACACAATTTGCAAGGCCATGATACTTATAATATGCATTTCAGATTATTATTATGAAATAAACATTCCTTGTTCTTCTCATGTATTTACCTACATAATTGGTATCGAGAAATATTAATTTTTAACATAACACTAATGCTTGATGTTTCCTTAAAAATATCATCACCACCAATGACCAGTTTCATTAAGCATATTTATGAATCTTAACCTCTTGAAAAGCACTGAAACCAAAACTTTGTTAAGCACCGAAGTAAAAATTTATGTTAGAATTATTACATGGCATGTAAAAACAGAGTTATACCTCATCATAGCTTGAAAAACTGCATTGCAGCGCTCTCTCAAATACCTGGACTAACAAAGAAAATATAAGCATCGAGAAAGGAATCACGAGAGGGAAGAAACCCAAAAGATTTAAGAGCAAACTATTAAAGAAGCACACAGTTGACAATTCTTTCTCAGAAGATCGGCTGCGCTCCAGTGCAAGCAGGTAGCGAACCCACAAATCTCCCACCCAGGAACAGTTCCTTGTCGCTCTATAATATGTTTCCCTCACAATCCTAGCAATCTAGAGTAGGCAATAAAAAATGGTTAATTTCATCTGAATGTTTAGTAAGTAGTCTGACTACATATACAAAAGAAAAGGAAACCTTGAATGTTTTATCCAAGTACTGTGTATAGTCCACCCATAGTTCACTCGATACAGGAAACTTGGCTATTGCACGTTCATACAAAATCTGTATCCGTGCAGGATCCCCAAATGAATGCTCGAATTTCAAGTAGGCCTGCAAGTTCATAAATATAAATAAATTTTCCAGGCTACAAGAAAAAACTCCTCGATGTTCACAATAACACAAGATCGTTAGGTCCTTTCCTCTTTCTAGGAAAAATTAAAATTAAAATACATCATGCGTGATAATTCCAGGCTCAAAACAATCTCTAACTTGCATACTTCTTAAAATTATTATCCACGAAGTATAATAACCTATTTACCTTCCTAAATTTTCATGAGCCGAAAATTCCTATAAACTATATAGATAAAGAATTTTTGCCTACTAGTAATGCTTTTAAAAGACTGGAGCCAAAAAATGTTGAAGATACGTATTACCATGAAATTTTGAAATCTTTCAGAGTCAGCATCCTCTTTTGAGATTTTTTCTTCAAAATGTACGCGGGCATTAAACATTTGTAGTGCTTTCTGATATCCAGATACAACATGAGAGGAAAGCCCATTCACATCTCTACCATTGAAAGGAGCAGAACCTTCAGTGTTGGCTTCCCATGTTTGGTAGGCAATTAGAGTAGATTCTAATTCAGCAATGGGGACAGATAACTGGCGGTGGAATAAATTACGTATGCGCTGGATTTGCTTTTCTTTTGCCTGTTAAAAAATAAACTGGTCTTCAGCTTTGTTGAATTGCAAATGCAGCACAAAATATGGAATTTTCAACCCACCCAAATATCTTGTTTAATTCACAAAACATCTGTTCCACATTCCTATTTAACTGAAGGAGGATTGTTTTTTAAAAAAATGGCACTTCTCACCTGGTGGTCTGTTTCTGGAATGGTCAGAAAAAATGCTTGTTCGAAATCCCTGTACATTTCCCATATCCTGTGACCTTCACTAACGTCAAGCCCAGCAGCAGTAAGCGTACGCTCAAAGAGATTCCTTGCCTTTGAGACACCAGCAGCAGAACACTCACAGACCGACGGATCATATTCTTGAATGAAATTTAAGTAGTCACACCATAGGGAAATAGACTGCAGAAAATAATATACACCCCAAAGTCATTCATCCCTAGTGTTAAAAATGTAAAGTTACAGCACAACGGAATTAGGCATCAGTGTATAGATTGGAGAACTAACTAGATAATCAGCAACCCCTCTTTCATATAAGCTTTCCACTGCTGAGAGTGCTTCACTGCTGCAAAGCAAATAAGCAGTAAAAAAAGTTACATAGTCTCCACCATGGTACTGGAAACCTATAAACATCCATCAAGAACAAGAAATATATTAAGGGATGGAGCCAAATAAATGGTAAGGACCACGACAGCACGCTTCACCGTAAGAAACATAAGCATCGGCCTGAGACCTATTTGATCTTAATCAAGGGATTACTGCTCATCATAAAACCAAGCCGAAAATCATAATTTGTAAAAACTAGTTTCAATTAAAATTCATAAAGGCAATGACATAATTTCAAAAACTTTGGCATTGATTACACTTCTAATAAGTTTAAAAATAATAAAATTCACAGGAGAGCAACTATCATGTGTAGGACACCGGTTTCCAACAAATTAAATGCATTCTGCATTAACAAAAAAAGGATGCAGACATGAAAGTAAAAAAAGCTAAAACCTCAGAGAGAAACACACCCGGTTCTAATGGTAACTTCGTCTTTAGCCCATTCCTGCCACATTTCCGGACTTAATGGAAACAGAGAACTCATTGCCTCCCTTGCAAGTCTCAGTTTCTCTATGTCACCATGCTTTCGAAGAGCTTTGATATACTTCATGTTCAAAAGAAGCACAAGTCGAAGCCAGTCAAAAAATAGCACTGACCATGCTTAAAGGAGTTAATACAGACGATTCAGAAATAAAACTACAACAACCCATCAAACACAACAATCGTACATCATAAATCATATTCAATTCACAGATAACTCAAAATGTTACCATAAGCTTGCCAAGAAGCCCATGTTTGAAGGGAACAAAATTGGAGCAACAACATTTTATTTTCAACTGAGTATCAAACAACGAAAATAACCCTAGAAAATACTTTGGCTTCAGCAAGAAGGGAGAACGTGATCGGCCCTAGTTTAACATAAAAACAACAGACCCACAACTAAAGAACATATTTTATCATTTAATTTTTAGAAAAAAAGAGCAAAAGGAAAAAAAGTTCATCCAGGCTCCGTAGTAGAACAAAAACAAAACTAGGAGTCACTAACTTGAACATGTGACTCGTAGTTGAATGAATTATCATGAA
>RWGZ01001772.1:0-16048 GCA_009725065.1 Utricularia reniformis | reverse complement strand
CTCAATCTTCCCTTTTATCCCTAAAAGCTCTCCAAAATCCGCCTCATCCACATCCAAACCCCCCTTCCCGAACCCACCCAATCCCTTGAACGCTTCGTCACTAAGAACATTAGAGTTCGGCGTGTACACAGCAGAAGTAACGAAGGAGTTGGAAGCCCGAGAAACCAAACCGGACCGAGCCCCTGCAGCAAATGCTCTGAAGGGATTAAGCGCAACAGAGAAATGGAGACGAGGGTGGTTAGAATGGTTGTCGAGAGAAGGAGTTACGGAGGAAACCCCGACGAATGAAGAAGAACAAGCCATCGGCGGCGGTAGGGAGACGAGGAGAAGAGGATAAGGGTAAGAGGCTTGTGTTGTTTATGGCAACGGTAACCTCCACCTCGCTTGTTGAGAGAAGCGGCTATGGACTAGGGATATTAGAGATATTTCTCATTTCTTTTCATATTTTTTCAATTAAAACAAATTTACAATTTAATTTATCTTTCTATATTTAATTAATGTGTATTCGACAATATTATATACAACAACTAATATTCGTTGGTTAAATACTATTAACCATTAAATAAATAGAAAATAGTTTTCCTTGAAAATAATTATAAAAATAGTACCTTCAATCCCTAAATTTCTACTATTTTCATAAAATTAATTATCATACTTTGGATATTATACTTAGTTTTCAAACATTAAAATTTTAATAAATTTGGTCATTTAAATTTATAATATTTAATAGATTCCCAAAGTGATAAAATTGATTTCCAAAATTTAATTTAATACATCATTTTCCAAAATTGAAAACTTTTAAAAATTTTTTGTCATACAAACTAAACTTTAAAAACTTATTTTACCAATTATATAAAATATGAGAACCAATTTTATTATCTTTTTACTTTAAGAATAAAAATTAACAAAATCATTAAAGTAAGAGGGTCAAATTTGCGATAATTTGATTCATTCTATACCAATATAAGCAGACAATATATTAATCATTACTATCTTAAATATTAACTATTATTTTATCATCCGATAAAACCTCGACAGTGTGTGTTTATCTAGGCTTTTGCTGTTGGGCATCAGAGATGTGAAGCATAAGCTGAAATTAAAGATTTAATACAATAAGTTACATTATTATGTATAAAAACATTAGTATTGTACCTTAGTCCCAACGTAGAATGATATCAAAAGACCTCCAAGCGTAGACAGACCTGCAACATGTGTTTCACTCAACACTTGTTCTAGTGACAACAGATGAAAATGTTAACTCAAACCTCCTTCCCGAAAAAACCCGGAGAACAACCAGTTAATGCCGGATGGTCCGATTACAAAACCGACGAGATTAGCCACCTGCAAAACAAAGATCAGCTCACTATTCTGCTCCTTAATATAACCAGCCATGTGTTGTATGATATGAACCATGAGACATGTTATTGTTATAGCGCCGGAAATGGCTGTGAGTTCACGGAAAATGAACTCCCCGAAGGCGCTCTTCACCTGAAACACACGGAGTTGTTATTATCTAGAAAAATGGTAGTACGAGTAGGGAGTAAAGATTGATACATGATAAGATTTGGCAATGGATTTTACTATCGTTTCTGGGATGAAGAATATACATGTTAACCATGCCCATGAGAGAAGTTTCCTAGAATCGAGGCTATATTAGTAATCGAAAAAAAGATTTGAAAAATTTGAGAAGCAAATGATACCATTCTAGATCATGCCACACTGCAACAAATGTAAAGATGAGCCAAATGTTTAGAAGCTTTTTTTGTGAACCTCCAAGAGGGATGTATACATATCTACCAACATTACGGAGGCTAGATTTAGGAACCCGTAAAAGAAACACGGAAGATAAACGAGAAGAGAACAGATTTAACCTAACAAGCCATTTGTTGAATGAAGCATGCCAGCATTTCCAAAAGGTTTCTAAGTTGTGACAATTGTTTATACATCTTGGCATATTCTCAGGAACCACGATGCCATTAATCTACAGCTATAAAGTTCCCACTGAGTCCTTGGAACAGTTCATATGCCTCAAAACCAGAGATTCTAATGTGAGTGGAGATTGAAACTTACCATTGACCAGAAACGGAAATAGCGCCAGATTAGGAAAAACTTGAGCCACATGAAGTTTAGAACCTGTGTATTTTGAGCTTTAAAATAATTAAAAGGGCTTAGGAACAAAATATTTTTTAAAAAAAGGAGAACTGGTTAAGAGATATTACGCCGTATCCAATGATGAAAATGTCCATTGGAGACAACTGCTTCCACAATCCACTGCAAACCAAAAATATAATTCTAAGATATCGGTTACGACATATAATCATGTACAAGAATCATGAAGCACTGACCTAATGACAAAGGCATTATAATGAAATAGGTGTGTCATCAACTCCATGAGAAGGAAACTCAAAGCCCAGCGGAGTCCATACAAAAACACATCCAAAGTTGAGTACATGTTCTGGGGGGAATCTAACTGCAAACATTAACAAAGACAATGCATTCTGACATGATTTTGAGAGATGGAAGGGAAATATATGTAAACTGAGAATATGCATATGCTATAAGTAGAAGCAAGAAGAAAAGAACTTTAAATAAAATAAAAAGAAATATGAACAAAAAACAAGCATTACTAACTTGCGAAGCAAATGCATTGAATCCAATGATAGGTCCAGCAATATAAAGAGGAAAGTATAACAGATAACACAAGTATATAGGATATGAGAACTTGTCATCGGCAACCCTCCTCTCCTGGCAAACACAGTGACAAAGTGGGACACAAAAATATATGAGCACAGCATTTGAAATGTTACAGTTAACCAGCTGTTGCAAAGAATTGTAGCTGAAAATGTAGTGCTATAATAGAAGCTCGCCTGTGAGAGGACGTAACAAGTCCTTCCAGATGAACAATAGTCACAATGCTGTACATGAATCTATCATAATAAGATGGCAGATGTAAGATAGTTTGGAAAATTATGATATGCTTGTCTTCAAAATAAAAAAAAATCAAGTCATACCTTTTGATCAAATGATTTATATCTGTCAGCCCAGTGGTAGTCATATCCAAAGCTTATCATACGTAAAACAACTGCAGCAAAAAATTACAAGAATGCACTTGTAATTCAGTATATGCATTTAAAAACTAACAAAGTATACTAATTCAAAGTCTCAGGTTATTACCCCTAATTCAAATATGTAAATGTTGATGAAAACTAAGGGAAGGATGAATTCATGTTTAGATTATGAACGTATAGCACATAAAGGTAAATGGGAGAAACATGTTTTTCACAAATGTCATGGAAAACAGTTACTTTCGAGTCCTGATCATCGTGTCTATGTTTTCATGTTATCAAAACAAGACGCGTGCATGCTAAAAAATACATATATGCTATAAATATTTATACCAAAATTAAAGCAGATGTGCCATCTGAAAGTGCCCCGAAAGGTATCCAAATGAGCCCAGTAACTCCTATGTAGGAAAAAAGACAATGATTGTTTAGAAAACTTGACAAATGAGGTATCAAAAATACTAGTGAAGGGGAAATATTACCCAAAACTAGAGAATTGATATCCTTCGTACACACGATTACAAAGAAGAAATGATAGGTTAAAAATCCAGAGCATCATTAAGAAATTTTTTGTCCTTCCAAATATCTGTGAAAATAAGTATAAGGTGAACTACTGTACATATTTAAGATTAGGAGACAGCAAATAAGCGAACGCATACATCCTGTCATGCTGTAAAAATTCAGAATGAAGAATTAAAAATTCAATCAATACCAAAATGTTCCTAGCACCGTTCTGAAATAGCTATGAGAAACATAATAACAGAAACAGAAGAAAGTTCTGAAACAAAACAAACCTTTACTAGTAAAAAATTAGCTGAAGCAATGGCCAGAATAAAGCTGACACTGCGACAGAAAAAGTATGCAATGGTTATAACAGAAGCTACAGGTGGAAAATTGTAACATGTGTTCATCCTATAAGAACACACTCATGCATACCATGCTCCATGTAAATACACTAAATAAGCTAAAGAAAGCATTGTCCAGACAACCGACATTCCCTTTGCTTTCAATGAAAATGATTTTCTGATTATGCTTGCAGCACATGAAAAGAATCCAAAAACCACACTAAGAATAGATATATTCCCTCTGAAATTTCTCCATTGGGCATCAGAGACATCCTGTACACATAAGATGTAATTGTAAATGTAAAATCACACATAATATGAAGGAAATGAAAGAAATCGTTGATTTCCATTAAAATCACGGAGGTCATACTAACGATATATCGACATCATACAGATCGGTATGGGTACCCGACAATCATTGTTTTAAATAAAACAAGTTGGAAAATATGTTTTCCAAAAAAATAAAAAAGGAACTGCCAGTGTACTCCACCAATTACTAATACGCTGCTACAGTGCCATCAACTAACCCTTGTCCCAAATTAAAGTAATTTTTTTTCAATGAACACATATCCGATCGAGGCAATGTTTTGCAGATGAAATGAAACTAAAACTGATTCCAAACGTGGCTGAACGGTGAAAACCAGAAGGGGGCATACGTTAAGTCGACCGGGAATCCAGCCAGGACGCAACCCGTGAAGCTTGAAGTAGTGATCTGCCATTCCAATACCCAGAAACAGGTCAAATCAATTTCCAAATCGAACATTACCAAATCAGCGATTCACCCATACCATGTGATAGCTGGAGAGATCGCCGAATTACAATCCAGTAGAAGACGGTGGCATATAACACAAGAAAAACAAGCTCTTTCTGCTTCCAAGTACTGATTTTCATCACTAGATCCGTAGACGTTTTTACAAAACGAGGAAGAATGGAAACGATAGATACACAGAAATGAGAGTCGGAAATGGCCGTTAGAGGATTTATACATTACAATAAATCATACAAAATTGCGAATTTGGAAAAATATTACAATATACTTGATATTTCAAATTATATTAATGAATGCTTTCTTATCCCAAAAAATGTTAGGGTGAAAAGTAATTTCCCATAAATTGAGGATTATATTGCAATCATTTTTTAGGTGTTTAACCTCGTTGTGGGGCGTTGGCTACCGGGCTGTGCCCTTTTGCCAATTTGGGCGTCGTCACTCCTAGGAAACGCAATTCCAGCCCAGACTCCATTGATGCTCACAGCGTGAGCGTACATTCAACTCTCATTGGTATCCAAAATGGATTGTCACTATACGTGATTATTGATCCTGAAATCTTGTTCATCTTCTGGAATTGTGATAGAAATTGGCATGAAGATACGCCGATTTGTTGATTCATTTTCGAGGGGTTTGCGCTTCAGTACAAATCTCTGAATTTGATTGGGAAAATGCGAGTTTGGGCTCGGAGGGCACCGATTCCAGAGCTTTTTTTCGCAGCCC
The DNA here is from genome assembly GCA_009725065.1 of Utricularia reniformis. NCBI lineage: Eukaryota > Viridiplantae > Streptophyta > Magnoliopsida > Lamiales > Lentibulariaceae > Utricularia > Utricularia reniformis. Next base: position 10,652 of record RWGZ01001772.1, on the reverse strand, counting down.
TGTTTCATGGCAACGCCAGCGAAATATCAAGTTACGCTTCTCCTTCGTCTACTCTTTGGTTCATAAAGGTTGTCTGTACCCTCTGTAATCGGAACTCCAGTAACCTTGACGTTTTTGCCACTGGTTATTTTAAAGAGCATTTGACCCCCTATGTAGCTTGCGAGGTAGTTAGTCACATAAATAATAAGTTAAATAAACCGGATTTAGCACTAAGATTATTTCAGTGCGCAAGGCTCAGCCTGAAGCTCATTCACCTGGAATTCACATTTCATTTGCTTTTGAAGTCTCTTTGCAAAAGGGGTCTTCATGGTTCCGCAAAGGTAGTTTTTGACTGTATGAAGGACGAGGGAATTTCTCCCAGCTCTTCTGATTTGGATTTTTTAGTCTCATCCTTCGCTGTTGTTGGGGAATTTAAGATAGCCCAAGAAATTTTGATTGCCAGAGCTGAATTTTGTTGTGGGAAAGAGGAAGTTGTTAGTTCATATGTATTTAACAATTTGTTGAATTTTTTAGTAAGTAGAAATCTAGTTGACGAGGCAGTATTTTTTTTCAGAGACCACATACTAAGGCTACATAGTTTTTGCCCTGATACGTGTAGCTTCAATATTGTTATCCGAGGATTGTGCCGTAAGGGCATGGTTGAGGAAGCTTTTGAGTTTTTTGCTGTTATAAGGAATTTTAACTGTTGTCCTGACCTAGTCACCTTCAATACTCTAATCAATGGTTTATGTAGAGTTGGCAATGTCGATAGAGCAAAGGAGTTACTGAGCGAGTTAAAATTGCAAGATGGTCTGTTGCCTGATGTAGTAACATACACATCGTTAATTTCTGGAATTTGCAAAGCAGGTAGTATGGATATGGCTGAAGCTCTGTTAGATGAGATGATTAATGATGGGATTAGACCAAATTCATTTACTTATAATGCTCTTATTGATGGATTTGGTAAAAAAGGCGAAGTGGCTTCTGCATTCAAGATTTATAAAAGGATGGTTAGTGTTGGTGTTCATCCTGATGTTGTCACCTTCTCCTCTCTTATCGACGGTCACTGTCGCAATGGAGAATTGGAGCAAGGAATGATTCTCTTGCATGAAATGAACAAGAGAAAGGTTGTTCCCAATTTATATACCTTTTCAATTCTTATCATTGCCCTTTGTAAAGGGAATAGATTAAATGAAGCTTGTGATTTGTTGAATGAGATAAACTGGAGAGGAGACATTGTACCCCGTCCATTTGTTTACAATCCTATTATTGATGGATTTTGTAAAGCCGGAAATGTGGATGAGGCAAACATGATTGCTGCACAAATGGAGGCTAAAGGATCTATCCACGATAAGATGACATTCACCATTCTCATCTTTGGACATTGTATGAAAGGAAGAATGTATGAAGCTATTGCACTATATGATAAGATGTTGTTGGTTGGTTGTATACCTGACAATATTACTGTATCGTCTTTGGTATCTTGCCTTAGAAAGGCCGGTATGGCCAATGAAGCTAATGCAATTTATGACAAACTGTCAAATAGTGTTCATTCGGATTTATCACCATCAGCGAGACTATAGCTACTGACTTGAAATGGTTCTCTTGGTACTTTTTTTCAGAAGGTAGTTTTCAAACGCCCTTCAACAGTAACCCTCGCTGGGTAAACCGACGAGCCAATGGTAATTGCTTATTTTCTAGCCTTCCCCATCTCAGTTTTCAATGTATATCGTTATGGCTTCTTCGTTGTTCATAATCGTGTGAATAGATTCACTAATTTGTTATCCTATTTCTGAATCATCAGTCAATTTACGTGTTCAGTCGAATATTTAGAAGCTCCTTTTGATAGAACCAAATACACACTTGTATTTAACTTTGCTGCTCTTCTTTGCAGTGGCTTAACTCTTCAACACAGGGAGATGTTATTCTTAGGTCTTCGCTTTGATTCACACTCTAGATTTTACTTTTCTATGTCAACTCCAATTCCCTCTTTGCTTATGATATATACATCTGATTTAACTCCTCTACAGCTTCAGCAGCAGCCAGGCTTCAATGGTTATAAACAGTGAAAGAGAAGCACAAGAGCCACGAATAGTTCACCGATGGTTCAACGCGAGGACTCAATGTTATTGGTTGTTGACCGATGAGACAACGGGTATGTTTGGAGCAGTTTGGCTCCTTGTCCACATGAAGCAGCATTTCTTATGGAACAGTTACAGTCCAAAATTTTGTGTGATGAAAACGCGGCAGGTTGTGGCGGAGTGAGAACTTAGAAGCCATTGTGAGGTTCAAATTTCACAACAAATTTTCCTAAATATCTTTATATTTACATTTTAAAATATTTTTTATACTTAAATTATATCCGAATTTCATTCATAATTTGCAAAGGTGCCTAAAAATGTGAATATGATTATGATTATGATTACGATTGCAATTTAATTTCCCAATATTTTTATAAAGTTAAAGGAATTTCGGGTTTATTAAAAAATAAAAGCAAAAGCTTTGGATTCTTATAATCAACATAATTTTTGTAATAAAGGAAGAAGAGTGGGGTCCATCTTCTTCCCCTAATTTCTAATAGAAGAAATGCTACTTTTTAAATTACTTGAGGCGGTGAGTTTGAGGGTATAATCGCCATATTATTATAGATTGATTAAGATCCAAGTATATGTAAATAAATAATCAGCCCTCTCCTAATATCTTTGCCCGTTGGACTGAAATTCCCTGTGTTTTTTTATCGGAAATTCAGATTGATCCATTCTCATGGAATTCAGTCTCACGAAGAGGGAGATTAACGCTGTATTGCAGTTAATCCATCTCGGAGGCGGTAACGCAGCTGATTTCCCCGTTATTTGGTTGAATTACAAAGACGAAGACGATGAAGATCGAAGCGTTTCGGAGGCAGCGACATATTCGAGTTCGGTTGTACAGTCAGAAACATCATCGGACGACGACGTTTTGCCACGGACGAAACCAAAATTCAGATCGCTTGTAGATATTTACAGAAAGACGCGTTCATTGGTTGTTGATGAGTATCGCCCGAAGAAGAAGAAGACCAGGTTCTGATTAGATTTCAGTTCGATTAGCCTCAAGAAACGAGTGTTTCTAGAAAATTCCGTTCAGTACATTACAGTATAGTATAAAGTTCTGTCATCAAATTCAAATGATTGTGATCTCTTAATCTAAGCGCGTCATTAGAAAGAAACAGCGTGTTACAGAATGAAATATCGTCTTTGATAAAATAATATTTTCCTAATTTAAGTGCATTAAATAAAAAATCTTGAAATAAATAGTAGAAGCCTTTAACTTAGCTTGCCAGATGGGTGCACGGATGTACACTACAATAATAAAATATTTTTTGGCCACATGTTTAGCACGTGTGTTTAAATAATACTACATAAAACCAACAATCATAATTTAAGTCTCTTCTCATTGTATTGTCATAATGCGTTGTTATTTTAAAAATATATTTTGGATTCGTTTACAGGACACCCCAACGTTTTCATTCTCATTTTAACAATCCATTTTCAAAACGCGTTGTAACTTTCATTCTTCAATGCAAAATTACCATAATCCCTCATTTTGAATTCTTATAATGTATTTTAAAAAATCTCTGACCAAACTACCCTTCTAACAGAATCTCTTATTTCTAGGGGTGTTCACTATTCGGTAAAAACCAAATACCGAACCGTTTACTGATTTTTTTTACAAAACCGATACCGAATTATAAAATTTGGTATTTTGGTAAATACCGAAACTGAACCGACAAAATTCGGTTCGGTATTTGGTAGATAATTTTTTGACTTATTCGGTAATTGAAATTCGGTTCGGTATTTACCGAATGAACATCTCTACTTATTTCTAATTAAATAAATATTGTTTTCTATAAATATAAGGGCAAAATAGTACTTTAGTATTCAAAATGTATTATCATAACCATTTTTTACACAGCATCATTATTATTTCATTATTCATTATTTACGATATAGAATATTTAAATAGATTACACACATTTACATTCTCATAATACACATGGAGCACACCATAAATATTTATATTATATAAAAAACTATATATATATAGTTTTTGTAAATATATATAATTATAATAAAAAAAATTATATTATATATATAATTTTATTATATAGATCAATGTGTATGTAATATGATTGATATTTATACAAATATATATAAGTATAATTATGTTGAGATTAAAGTAATTTTATTTTATATAATCATAATTTTATTATGGGTTATATAAATTGAAGAAGTTGGGCTTTTCCGTGAGGTTGGGCCCGTTATTGTTTATAAAGGAGGTAGGGTTTTTTATCTTTCTCTAAGCTTGAGCGCGTTGAGGTGACTGGTGAGTAGGAGGCGATTTTCTGACTTTTTTATCTGTTGAAATCACTTATCGTTTTTTATTTTTTGTGATTTTTATTTTGAATTATAGTGGGTAATTTGTTTCTGGATCAGATTGGAGCTGCAGGAAAATGTCTCACAGGAAATTTGAGCACCCGAGACATGGTTCTCTTGGATTTCTCCCGAGGAAGAGAGCTGCTCGCCATAGGGGAAAGGGTAATCAATAATTATATATGTATAGTTTTGTGTTATTTGTTGATTTTATTGAGACAAGTGTCATTGCAGTCAAGGCTTTCCCCAAGGATGATCCCACCAAGCCATGTAAGTTGACCGCTTTCTTGGGTTACAAGGCTGGGATGACTCACATTGTGAGGGAAGTCGAAAAGCCAGGATCAAGTACACAATTTATTGCCTTATTTCTGCCCGCTGCTGCTTATGTTATTATTATGTTTTTTTAACTTAGTAGCATTTAGATATTGCACTGCATTAGTTTTGTTTTCTATCATGTAGAGATAATGTCTAGACATGTTTCTATGGAGTGTGTTTGATATATGATTTCTAGTGTAATTAATTAGGATGGTAACCCAATCCGGATTCATTTCAGAACTTCACAAGAAGGAAACATGTGAAGCTGTTACAATTGTTGAAACTCCACCGATGGTAATTGTCGGTGTAGTTGGGTATGTGAAGACACCCCGGGGACTTAGGTGCCTGAACACTGTCTGGGCTCAGCATCTGAGTGAGGAAGTGAGAAGGAGGTTTTACAAGAACTGGTGCAAGTCTAAGAAGAAAGCTTTCAAAAAGCATTCTGCGAGGCTTGAAACTGAGGAAGGGAAGAAGGATTGTCAAGTGCAGCTTGAGAAGCTTAAGAAGTATTCATCGGTCATCCGTGTCTTGGCTCATACTCAGGTACCGATAAGTTTTTATTGTCTTCCAAATTAACTGTCTTTTTAGCCCGGACTAAACATATGTAAAAAGTTTATTTGATTGGTGGCTAATTTTTTTACATGGCTGTAAATGGAATACATAATTCCGTTCAAAAAATAATTAGTTATCTTAACATTTATATGTTGTTTTTATATTTAACATTGTGCTACCTTTTGTTTACTACAGATTAGGAAGATGAAAGGGTTGAAGCAGAAGAAGGCTCACTTGATGGAGATACAAGTGAATGGTGGAACAATTTCTCAGAAAGTAGATTTTGCATATGGATTTTTTGAGAAGCAAGTTCCTATCGATGCTGTGTTCCAGAAGGATGAGATGATAGACATTATTGGTGTTACAAAGGGTAAGGGTTACGAAGGTGTGGTGACTCGTTGGGGTGTTACTCGTCTTCCTCGCAAAACCCATAGAGGTCTTCGTAAGGTAGCTTGTATCGGGGCATGGCACCCTGCCAGGGTTTCGTATACAGTTGCTAGGGCAGGTCAGAATGGATACCATCATCGCACTGAGTTGAACAAGAAGATCTACAAACTCGGCAAGGCAGGAAATGAAGAGCATACAGCAAGCACTGACTTTGACAGGTTTGGCCATTGAATTATTTCATACATTGTGATGTAGTTAAATGTATTGTGGATAACAGGACGGAAAAGGATATTACACCGATGGGGGGGTTCCCTCACTACGGTGTTGTGAAGGAGGATTATCTGATGATAAAGGGTTGCTGTGTTGGTCCAAAGAAAAGGGTTGTAACTCTACGTGAATCACTCCTTAAGCAAACTTCTCGTGTTGCGCTTGAAGAGATAAAACTCAAGTTCATTGACACTTCATCCAAGTTTGGTCATGGTCGTTTCCAGACAACCGAAGAGAAGCACAAATTTTATGGTCGCCTCAAAGTTTAATCCAATTTTCTACACTGCTTATTCTGATTGCTCCACTCGTTCCATTTTGTTCAAGCTGTAAGTCACTTTGTTTCCTTTTGAATATTATCTCTCATGTCATTTAGTACCAAAGTTTTAGTTATTCATAACTGATGGTATCATTTTGCAACTCACTAGAAGGTCGATTAAATGTTCGATAAGAATCGTATGTAATGTGTTTTTTCTTGAACTTGTGTGTTAGACTATATAGTGAGAGTGAGTCTTTGTGTAGTTGATCTGATAAAGTTTTCTCTATTAATAAATTGTCCCATTTATGGGCGATTTTAAAATTGTTAAAATAGTTTTGGTCCCCAAAGTTTAGATAATTTGGTAATTTTGGTCCCCAAAGTTTTCAATTTTGACAAAACCAGCCCCCAAAGTTTCATGTACACAAACCGGTCCCCAAAGTTTGTGAATTTTGGCAAAATCAGTCCCCAAAGTTGCGTATTTTCGCAAAATACGTCCCCAAAATTTGTGAATTTTGGCAAATTAGGTCCCCGGACGAAAATTAATTTGGGGACCAAAATTGCCAAAATTCGTAAACTTTGGGGACGTATTTTGCAAAAATACGCAACTTTGGGGACCAAAATTGTCAAATCATCAAAACTTTGAGGATTGTTTTTGCCACTGAAATTTTGGGGATCAAAATTATCAAATTATTCAAACTTTGGGGACTCAAGTCGCCATTTTTCCGTGTAATTAATATTATAAAAAAATAATTTGATAAAAGGAAAAATTAGTGGAACTTTTAAAAACAAACGTAGAATGGATACTTTTAAAATTGAGTGATACATTGATATTCTCGGTGTATCACTATTGAACTATTATCGGTAATATCGGAGATTGGTACACCGATACTTGGTATGATACGAAAATTCCAATTTCAAAACATTAATAGTATTGTTTTGAAAATATTGTAAATATATAAAAATTATAAGTGTTTTTAGGATAAAAGTAAACTTGTTTATAACCTCGTTACTCATCAAGTTATTTATTTGATTATCCACTTGATTACTCGTATGGTTATTCGTATGAAAAAATATTAACTTTAAAATATTTAAAAATTTATTCAAATTCATAATATTATTTAAATTTTATTAGGCTATCTCCAGCAGTGGCGTCCGGAAATTTGTTTCCCTCTATATACATCATCTTTTTCTCTGTATACATCATCTTTTTCTCTATATACATCATCTTTATCTTTCCTTAATACTAATATAATAATTTAAGAATAATAACTTTCTTTTCATCCCTAGAACAATGTTCGGATACTTACAATTTTAATTTTTTTAATTATTTACATTATTTTCGAGATGTCATTTATTTTTCAATTTTAGTTCATTTACATTGTTGGGTAACTTAATTTAATTATAAGTAAAATAAATATGTTCTAGATAAACATTTATATCAAAATACTTAAATAAATAAACAAAGTAGTTTAAATAACAATAAAAATATGAACTACAATTAAGGAGAGAGAGTTGTACAAATTTAAAAAAATAAAAATTTACTTAATCTTTAAATAGATAAAGTTGGAAACTATCCATCCTCAAAGAAAGTTACATTCGCATATAGAAACTATGATATGTATTTTTTTAAAAAAATTAATTAATTTTTTTTAGGAAGTGGGTGATTCGTTAGATCGGATGTCCACCGTTGAAGATAATCTTATGATGGTTTTTGGAAAATGGTGCATCCTTTTTTGTTTACATATACAAATTTTATTGTACATATTTAAATTTAAAAAAACATTAACGAATAGTAGATATAAGATGGATAGGAGTGGGAAATGAAAGGGATAAGACGATATATTTGATAGGATGCATAACGAAATAGGTGAACAGTCTCGTCCCTTTGATTATGTAGAAATGATAGAAAATCATGATTTAATTGATAGGGATGTTGATGGGCTAGGAACCAATAGCCCAATTATGTTATGATATGGGCCTTTCATAACCAGGCATATGGCCCATATGTTTTGGACTGGTGGTGATGAAGCCATTCTAATTCTACAACTGCGGGTTTATTTAGGGTTTCAGGATCACCAATACGTCCGGCGTCTTCTCTGTTTGTGTCGAAACTTAGTGAAAGATGCCCAAGTCAAAGCGTGATAGGCCAGGTGTGAATCTGGATGCTGTTATTTTCGTCTGTATATCTATATGTGTTGAGATTGATTTGAATCATACTTATTGTATTTCTGTTGTTATCAGTCACTTTATCGAAGACAAAGAAAAAGGGGAAGGTNCGAAAGAAGAAGGTAAAAATGGTAAAGGAGAAGGAGGGGCCGTGGGGTGAGGATGTTGTTGTATTCCCTCTGACTGACTTCTTTGTTATTCCGTTCAATATATCCACATCATCCGTGGAGTGGAGCATTTCAACGCGTTACTTAAACATTAAATACGTCAATATAAAAACTTCATAAAGACAATGTTTTCACAACTTAGACAAAAATAAATTAAATGAGTACAAAGCTAATGGTCTCAATAACTATATACTTTCTCCTCTAAATATGTTAATAGTTTTTATAATCTTATTTGTGTGTAGATCTACAAATGAATTGATTTTTTTTTCAATGTTCAAATTCCATTTGAAATAGATTTAATTCAAAACTTTAATATTTTTCATTTGGAACGTGAACAGCTCACATATATATCGCACCCTTATCAAAGCTCTCCTCACAAATTTTGGGATGGTGAAAAAAATTAATATATATATTTTCTCTATTATATACATTACTAAAATAATTTAAAATAAAATTTACCCATCAAATTTGGTATTGACAATTTCATGTGTTTTGTAATTTTGGTCTTCAAAATTTAAAAATTGTGGTAATTATGATTTTTAAAATATCAAAAGAATAAAATGAATTCACATATTTTATAAGTTTTGACAAAATCAATCTCTAAAGCTAATTTATATGATATAATTTATTTCAAAAGTTTTTAGTTTTAGAAATTGAGATAACCGACCAAAATAGAATTTCGGAGGCCAATTTTACCACTTTAAGAAACTAATTTGCTAGATGTTATAAACTTGGAGGACAAAACTTACTAACAAACTCAAAATTTAGTGATGGACATGACCCGACCCAACCCGTACAAATAGAACAACTCATAGGTTATCTAGTAAAAAATAAATATACGGATTGAGTTGCAATAATCAACCCATCAATCCACAAGGATCAACGGGTTGATATAGATAAAAATTTTATTTTTAGTTTTGAATTATATTTTAAGTTTATAATTTAAATTATATTAAGTCATTAACTATTTGAATCAACCCGTGTTCACTTCTATTTAGAAACTAAATATATCTTTATAAACTACTATAATCAAATTTATCAAAATGATAAAAGTTTGATATTAAAATATCATTTTATCTAAGAATTTCCATCTCAATTAGTCTGATTCTTCATGTTATATACAATACAATTCATTTTGGTGACAAACTTGAAATATGAATAACCGGAGTGGGATGGGTGGCAGAAGAGTCAACTTAGAAATGAGGAGATAGGCATGGCATGATTATGTATTGGGAGACACAAAGGTGCTGGAAAAACAAATTCCAATTCATCAATCCCCACGACTCGGGCCCCGCGACTCAACTATCTGCAAGGGAAATGGAGTTCTGTATTGTAGTATTAATGGTGTGAGGAGGAGGAAGCAGGTGATTAATATTAATATTAATATTAGCTCTTGTCTTTTTTATGGGCAAATTTGCAAAGTAACAGACTGCCAAAAAGTCCTTTCTAAAATAACTTGGTTTGGTAAAACATTTGTTAGATAATTCGGATCTCTATTTTATATGTTAAATAGCCTATATTTCTAAAATTTTAATAAAAATAAATAAAATAACTTATATATATTAATTTAAAATATATAGTCAATTTAAATATAATATAAAAATATTATAAAATATTATATCGGACGATACGTGAAATAAAAATATTCTTTTTTTAATATAAAATTAATTTTGTAATCAATCGATATACCGGTTATACTAGTTACACGACTCCTATCGGTACAAATTATTATTTCACGTATTTTAATGATATACCCAAAAAAACCTAGAATTCGATCCAAAAACACAATACCGAGAGTTATCGGACAAACACCGACACAACCTCGGTATTTTATGTATCGACCGTATCGGGCACTCTAACCCGGCTACTCTTTGTATTTCACATATAAATCGATATTAAAACATATGTTTCGATTCAGGGTGTATGACCGATATATCGATCGATATATTTATATTGTAAAATAAATCGTAAGTATTTGATAAAATAAATTACATTACGATTCGGTCAATATCCAATATTTCCTATGTCGTCCGATATAATATTTTATTAATATTTTCATATTATATTTTAATTTATTATATATTTTTAATTAATATATTACTTTTATAGACTATTTAACGTGTAAAATAGGAAATATTGGATATTGACCGAATC
>RWGZ01001771.1:0-30028 GCA_009725065.1 Utricularia reniformis | reverse complement strand
GCTGAAAAAAACAATAAAACGGTAAAAATCACATCTTCTTTACAAATCAGACAGAAAAAAACAGTCTTACGGAATCAAGAAAAAGAAGAAATGCGGGTGAGAGACAAGTGGGAACCCGTCAAATAGAAATCCGATCAATTTGAGGCGTACGGACGACGATTCAAAGGAAGCAATAATGTACCTATTGGTTCGGAAATCCTGGGAAACGGTAGGTATTCTCAAATCAACTGCCTAACGATCCGCTCCCTCCAATTTCTCTCCTTCACAGCAATGGCAGATTTAAGCTAAACTATCAATATTCAATACCAACGACCATGATGACAACAAAATACTATTATTTTTACTTTATTTAACATATATTCTAATTTTGTATGAGTAAATAATATTTTTATATTTCCTCATAAGATATATTTTAAGCTTAAGTTATATATATATATATATATTCTAATTTTGTATGAGTAAATTGAACATCTGATGAATGCTCAATTTGGTTTTATGTTAATTAAATCTCATTTCCATCTAAAAATATTAATACAGAATAAACATTAGATTTGAACAATATTTTTTGAGTTATTAATTTTTTAATGTTGTATATTAAATATATATATTTACAGTAGAGTACATTAGTGATTAGATATTAAGACATAGGGTTTAGATGTGAAAATCTCTCCATCTCCATAGAAGATAAACTTGAAGGTCATTCTGTAATAAATTCATGGCTATGTTAGAATGTTATTGTACAAAAGAGAACACAAATTATACTGTAAGATTATGAAACAGACCTGAAGTTTGTAACTTTAAGACTTGTACTCATGGAGACGCATCCATTTTGGGGATGACCATTTGGTTCCCTTAATAACAGGGCAGGCACCTGAGAGACAGAATCCATGTTACAGATGAGCCGGATTTGATTTGATTTGATTCGATTTGAAGGGGTGCAATCGAGTATTACCGTGGAGACTTAATGGATCTAATGTTGCATCAGGCTTCATGCTCCAGAAAAGAACAGCATCACCCATTTTTGGTTTAACAGAAAGTCCATTTTTACCGCATTCGGATAGCTCGTTCCACCATGGAACAGCGCTGAAATTACCTTTAGCTGAAGGGAATACTGTTTCTCCACCTTCTTCAACATCTGATCTGTAATTTAAATGAAGGATTAAGTTAAAGGAGGGTGAAACAGTAACTCAAAAAACATTCACTTACAAGTACATGAGGACAGTAGCAATACGTTGGCCGCCATTTTGAGTGTTGAATTCGTCGTTAAAGTAGTCGAAATGAGGCTCGTATTTCTGTCCTTCGATGTAACGGAGGATTTGAAGGCCTTCTCCATGCTCTGTAAGTTTGCAAGAATCAGATGAACGAAGAAATGATCAATGGTAAAGTATTTTTATTAAGAAGTCTACCTACTGGTATGAAGGTGAAATCTGCTATCCTTTTCTCGATTCTTTGAACAATTTTATCATGTCCTCTTGTGAGAAATGTACCAGAACTTGTACGTACTCTAAGAGGAGAATTAACTGCTTATTACTACATAAGAGTGTTGAAATCAGACAAGGAGGGAATCAAATGTAATAAGGGCGTACCCACTGTCCATGCTATCTCCAGTTTCACTATTAACAACTCTAGATTTTTCCATCTGTGGCTCAGCAAGACTTATAAGGTGTACGCATTCTTCTTTTGACTGAAAAGAAAAGTGAAAGATTCAATGTAAGAACAGAGAGTATATGTGATGTTTCCAACTGAAAAACGAGAATTTTCCTTAAGAAAAGTTACCAAGAAATTGTGGAAGATTGAAGCTCTAGGCTCCCAAGAGATGACTTCAACCCACCGATCCTTAGTATCGTAGTTTCCTTCGTCTCTGTAACATTAAAGAATCAAAACCCATCTCTAAAAACTGAAAAGCACAAGTTTTTTTCCGACTTACAGATTAACTGAATCGTGGACGATGGAGCTGAGATCATGCATTCGTTGATAATGTTCATCTTTCCTGCTGGGTTGTGGAAGTAATCCAAGAGAAAAAAGCATCGCGACGAACAATGACAGCAACATGAAGCCGTACAGTGACGTGATAGACATCTTATGCGGCGCATTCTTAGCGTTAAACTGTTTCCACTTCACCGCCATGACGAATCAATGAAATGCTGAAAATCAATAGAAAAAAGAGGGAGAATCTGAAGCAATTTAATGCGAAATTTTTGGCTGCAGGTCAACTCGTAGCAGTCCCCGTTTTTCCTTAAATCCACGTTCTGTGTTTCTGTGTGCTTGGCTTGGATGAAATCCGCAGTTCCACACCATGGTTTTCCTTTAATCGCCATAAAAACTTGGTCTTGAATTTGACTCCTCTGAACAGTTTCTCCAAATGTTTCTAAATAGAAGAATTTGGGTTTAGCCCATGGGCCATGATTTAAGATAAGGCACAGCCAAAATAAATCCCGCGCAATTATGGAATTATGAGGGTTTGTGGACTGCATTGGTTTCCCAAGTGACATTCTCTGTGGCTTGCAAATTGCAATGCCGAGAGGGAAGAGGAATTACGTCGTAGTTAGTTCGTCGTCCGCGGACGAAGATGATAAAAATGAAACCCTATTGACACCTGGCTATAGATTCTCAAAATCGACTCCTAATCGGAGGAATCCTAAAAGGAAGAGGGTTTCCCGCGCAAGCTCATATTCTCAGCCGGTTACAGATTTCAGTAGCTTTGATGAGGTATATCTTGTGTGTAGGGCCGCTCTGTTGAAGTTTGTTTTGTATCTTGAATGAGCATTAGGGATTTATAATATCTTGTACATTTAAAAAAACAACAGAAAGATGATTAATAATTTGAATATGAAGAACACTGTTATATTGTACTGAAGCTTCATGTCTGTGGTGTGTCACTGGGGGCAGGTTAAGCGTGCATGTGCAGAATTTGATCAGGATTTCACTCGGTTAAAGGTAACATCCGGTATGCTCTTCAGAATATCTAACCCGCAGGATATGCCGAACCGTTATCCTGAATTTCCTTGCTCATATTGTTTATATTGTTGATCTGTAATGACGGATATTGGATAGGTTCTACAAGTAAAGGGGAGTTATGGGTTGAAAAGTATAAACCTGGTTGTTTGCAGGAACTAGCTGTTCACAAGAATAAGGTTTTTACCTCTCATACTTTTTATATTTTCATTCATTTTCACCTTAATCTTCGATACATCCATGGGCTATTTACACTATATTTCTGCTTTTGTTTTTGCAGATTGAACAAGTTCGAGAGTGGTTTGAGGAGAGACTAAAAAGTCCAGTGGTTTGTCTTTTACTCCTCTACTGTATCTGACCGGCATCTTTATATCTTGTTTTGGGCTGAAATTGAATTAAATTTTTATAAGCAGTCTTTAGTTTTCAGAGAATTTAATATTCACTTAATTAAGCTTATATAGTGACAGATCGTAAAAATAGTGGGTAGAGATGCATTACTGTGGATTGGCCGTGCCAGTCACATAGAAGATTATTAACCATTGTTCTGCTTGCTTAATCACAATAATCTATGAATTTTTTTGAAAATGGAAAACCTGGTAAAATTATTTGTGATGAAATTCCTTATCATGTTGATTGAATTGACAATTTTGTTGTTCCGGTTACATTGCAAGATTGATTGTTTCTATATGAAGTTAAGGCGTTATTACAAGCTTTGTTTTGTTCTATTTTTTTATTTATTGTCTAATTTTTCGGGAGCATTAATAGATGTTTAATGCTGCTCTGGGTTATGTTCAGGATAAATCAAACAAAAACGTAATCATTCTCTATGGTCAAGCAGGAGTTGGAAAATCTGTATGCTCTTATGACCCTCTATACTGCTTTTTGTCTATCTCCGTTTCATGATACGCAATGTATTTGTTTCTGAATCAGTCTCTTAAACTTGATCGTATTAATATATTACATGTAATCCACTTGCAGGCAACTATTTATATGATTGCATCCCACCTTGGGGCTGTAGTGCATGAGTGGAGTACCCCTACCCCTGAGATATGGCAAGAACATCTGCACAATATGAATTCAGGTACATGGTGATTTTTTTATTACTGGCACGTATTGTATAGAAGCAATTGATGACTTTATTTGAAAGTCACAAAAAACATTATTCTTCTCAAGAGCTTGAATTTTATCTTGAAAATTACAGAATGCTACTGTTGCTCTTATTCTTGTACCTATTACTGTTTTTGCTCATGGTTGAGGATTTGACTGCATATCATCCATTGTTACCCCATTTGCTTTCTTCTTTCTTATATGGCTCAGGGGTGCAGTACATGTCCAAGTTGGATAATTTCGAATGTTTTGTTGATCGGATAAGTAAATATGGATTATCTTTGTCCTCAACAAGAAATTCTCCAGCGCCTTATATACTCTTGATTGATGATCTTCCAGTGGTAAATGGGAAGGTTTCGTATGAGAGACTTCATAGGTGCCTGCATCTTCTTTTGCAATCTGTTCGTGTTCCAACAGCCATAATAATTGACAACTATGGTCAATGTGAATCTACAGAACAATACAGTAGATACTTTGAAGAACTTCAGACATCACTTCAAAGTGCTGGAGCTTTTAAGGTATCTTTATTCTATTGATAAAGGAATGTGTTGATTGAAAAGCATCATGAACTAAATTTTTGGGGTTTTCAGGTGTCATTCAATCCAGTTACTGTTACTTCTACCAAAAGAGTACTTAATAAAATTTGCAAATTGGAAAGATTAGAAGTGAGTGATAAACATATTGATCTCATTGCGAGTGTTAGTGGAGGAGATATCAGACAAGCAATCACTTCCCTGCAATACTTCTCTTTGGCATCGCCTCCTATGCATTCTTTATGTCTTCCACTGAAAGGCAAAGGAAATGAAACCTGTGTTTCTTTTTCGTTTGGAAAGGATGAAACTCTCTCCCTCTTTCATGCATTGGGAAAATTTCTGCATAACAAAAGACAGTCAGGAAGTAGTTCATTTATGTCATCAGGTTTGAAGTCATTGTATGCTATTATAACATCTAAACTTGATATTCTGTATCATGACATAGGTAGTGATGCAATTCTTCTGAAGGAAAAGTTTACAAGGTATCCCCTCAAAATGGGTACTCCGGAGTACATTGTTTCACAGGCACATGGGCAGGCGAGGCTTGTTGTTGAATTTCTCCATGAAAATGGTATTTTTTTCATTTTTGCTTTTTACTAGTAATAAGTGACTTCTGTACTTCATGCAAGTTTGCAACTTTAGGGGATTACGTTCAGGCGTTTGGAATCAGTTTTTACATAAACTGAAGTTTAAAACAAATTTTAAATTTTTGACCGTTATACTTCACAGTTCTTGATTTTATTGGCGATGGGGGAATAGAAGATGCGTGGATTATCAACGGTTACTTAAGTGACTGTGATGTGCTTCTTGCCTCGATGACTAGAAGTTCAAGGAGAAATTATAGAGTTGAAGGCGTTATTGAATCGGCTTCTGCTTCAATTGCTGCCCGTGGAGTTTTATATGGAAATTCTCACTCAGTGTCTCCCGGGTATGGCCTTAAAGTTAATACTTTTATTCTTCTTCCTAACTACCATAGTACGGCACATTTTTGCCAAATGCAGGTGGCATGCAATTCGTCGTCCCACACTATGGCAAGTTGAAAGATCGCAATGGAGAAATAAGGTTAGCTTATTTGCAGATGACTAATGAAAATTCAGTATTTGATAATCTTGTTCTATCACAGTTGCATATTCAGCAGACTCAAAGGGTGACTCCCCACATGAGCACAAGTTTCATTGATATGGTGACCGAGTTTAAACCGGCATTTAAGTGGCTCACGCACAGTCTAAACATTGATGAAGATAAAGATCACCCAATGGAATCGGCGCATGACAAGGATGCAACTGATTCTTATGATGATGATGATGATATAGAAGATTGGTGATTATTGATGGACCCAGTCGTTTACCAACTGTGAATAGGTACTACTAGATGTACATTCTTCTGTCAGGCAACTCGAGTATGTGTCGAAGATTGTCAATTTGTTCTTGCTATTGGTGCGTATGATTTGATCGCTTCACACAGAATCAACAATCCTGAGTTTTTTTTATTGTAAATGATACTTGCCTTGTTTAATGCTTAAAGCTTGCATCTTGTTTTATGGTCGTTTTCTTTAGAGCATAGTGTGTCCAAATTAGACGCCTATGAATGTGGCAGTGTGAGACATTGTCATTTTGCCGTTTACTCGATAAGAAATTGCACTGAACAAGAAGAATGGAATTGGATCACTCGCCTACAACCCAAAAGCTTTCATCTTTGAGATGGAAAATTCTCCGTCGCGCCATTTCCAGTCATCAAAAATCTGATTCCGGTAAGCTGTTGTGGATTCATACGCGTGTTGTTTTGTTGTTTTTGTTTTCTCTAGCGCCTAATTGACCGACCCATTGTGTATTTTTTGATGTTTTGAACAGGAGCAAGTATCTACGAAGCGAGCAATTTGGATACAATTTCAAGAAAAACCAGAAGTGGGTTTCGTTTGATTCAGTGCCACTTGGTGAGCGATGATGGGGGAAACTCAGATGATCTTGTGAAGGAAGATGCGTGTTTTTGTTACACGTTGCCTCTTCCAAATGCGCCCAAAATTTTAATCCGGTAACTTCATTAATCCTCTTGTTTCCCACATGTCTCTTCTCTGGCTTCTGTTTTCTCGTCGGTTAATGCAACTTTTTACAGTCAACGATTGGATACGGCTGCAACACTCCGTGATTTTGAAGTTTGCAACCAATGCAACGTTGACACCACAGGACTTGTCTGTAAGCTGCAATGATCTACTTTTTTTCTGTTTCTGTATTCCTTTCTAAAATGACCATGGATCAGTTATAGAGAATCAGCACGTTCTGTAAATTCAAAAGCAATTTGAATGGAATTTATTCTTCTTCTAAGACCATATGTTATGTATTCATGTGAAAGCTGCGATTACATGTCTTTTTTCCAAGTGACTGATCCTCGTTTTCTGGTTTCTTTTTGTTGAGGTTTGTGGCCTTCAGAAGAGGTACTTGCTTATTACTCCTTAAAACACCATGAAATCTTCAGGTTAGTTTCTTTTGAAATGCAGTTTCACATCGCATTCAAATTCGCATATGTTTTAATTGTTCGTGTTACGTTGTAGAGGGAAAAGGGTAATTGAACTTGGATCAGGTTACGGTTTAGCCGGATTAGTTATTGCAATAGTCGGAGAAGCATCTGAAGTTGTTATATCTGATGGAAATCCTCGTGTCGTCGATTGTATCCTCTTTGAAAATAAGGATCACTTCTTTGCTAATAAACTAACAATATATCATTTACTTGCACCTTCTTGACAAATAGATATTCAAAGAAGCATAGAAACAAACTCTGCTTCTTTTGGAAGCACAAAAGTGAACTCAATGTTACTTCACTGGGGCATGCATGATTCATTTGATGTAATTGGGACTTTCGACATCATTATTGCAAGTGACTGGTAAATTTATTCGATAAAGCTAGCTATCCATCCATTGAATATTAGCTTGGTTTCATGCAGCACTTTCTTTAAGGAATTCCACAAGGCTTTGGCACAAACAATCAAGTCTTTGCTATGTAAAAATCGCCACTCGGAAACGATACTCTTTTGTCCCAAGAGGGGCGATTCATTGGATAAGTTTCTGGTCGAAGCAAAAGAAGCCGATTTACAGTTCACAGTAACTGAAGTCTATGATGCAGAAATTTGGAAGCAGCACCAAAGTTTCTGTGATGGTGATCCGTCTTGGCCGAACTACGAATCAGGTCACTGCTACCCTCTCTTGATTCGCATTTCATTTTGAGTAGAGTTTTCGTCGTGTGACTACATAGTGAATTTTGTGAAACTTATTGCTTCTTTAACATTCGAGACATGATTAAGTCGAACATATGTGAAATGCGGCAAAAATACAGATTAGATAAGAAGCAAGCATTTATGAATCTCAATAATCACTTGTTGATTGGATGAAGAAGAACAGCTTCATTCCACAACATTCTAAGCAATTTCAACAGCATTTTAGCCTTCAATTTGGCCCCTCCACTACACTGACTCTGAAGCAGCAAAAGCAACTGAGTCAATATCCCATCAACAACTGCTTTTTCTCTTGCAACTTTTGAATCAGAACAGATCACAAGCAGTGAATTCACAGCACTTTCACTTCCTTCATTGTCAGATACTCTAAACACCATATTAACTAATGATCTAATACCACATTTATGATTAATAATTGCTTCTTTTACACCTCTAGAAGATAGCAAATTTTCCAATGCTTCCATTGTTACTGCAGCTAAACAACTTCTTTTCTGTGTTGATGCTTTTGATAAGTATTTTATCAGTTTATCAACAATACCATGATTCACTAAACGTTCATGGTTTTCTTCACAAGAAATTAGACCTGAAACTGCTCTTATTCCTGCTTCAAATGCACCAGATTCTTCTTCATCAGTTAAATCAACAATTTGCTGTAGAAGCAATGGAGATGAAGAAAGCTTTTGAAAAAGCTCTTGAGTTTCTGGATTGAATGAAATGGCTTCAATCAAATAACATAAGCTTCTCTTTATTGAAATGCTCCCATTCTGAAACAGATACAGAAAGTTATTGTGCTTTGATTCTTGCTTCAAAATGTTCATAGCTTCTGTATTGCTGCTATATGGCATCAGAATCAAAGCACACACAAGGCATTTTTCTAACAATTTTGAACATTGAAGAGAATCTTCAAAAATAAGTTGTAAAATTTGCTCGAAGAAGCCCAGATTAATGAGTTGAGAGTTCTTGACAGGAAGTTGAAGCGATAAAGAATGGATTTCGTCTACGACACGAATTTTATCTTCAATTGAAGATTCATTACACTGTAAAATCTGCTTAAAATCAGCAATGTGAGAAATATCATTCTCGGATAAGTAATTCGAGTCGTTAGAACGAAGCCATTGATTAATTAAACGACGAAGCGCAAGATTAGGTAAGAGAGACAAATCGTGAAGCTTCTGCATTGTGATTGGGCAAACTGTATTCCCTTGGGTTAGCCATTTTTCAATGCAGGAACGGTCGTAGGTTTGGCCAGTGGAAAGAGTAACGGGATCTTTGAATAATTCTAGACTTATGGGGCAGATGAAAAGAGGTGGAACATCCATTTCTGCAATTACAAGCTATGAAGAAAAATCCATGGCGCCCGGAGAAGAGAGACTACTGTGATGAACTAAAAAAGAAAATTTGGGGACCCAATAAATAAAAATAATAAAGAAATGTAAAAAGGGTGTAAAGGTTTCCGATTGGCAGTCAAACAAAAACTCGCTCTTTTGTCATCTTCAAGCTTTGAATATACTAATCAAACATTTCAGGAACCTCCATTGGCGAGTGGAGTCCACCTCCTCATTTCACTTTTTTTTTGTTTTTTTAAAATCTTCATTTATTGCTTGAGAGGGATTGTACTTCATTTCATGAAAATGAAACAAATAATAATTAAGAAAAGGGGATCAATTTAATAATAAAATAATAATTATAATTCTATAACATGAATAATTTATCTATTAAAATCACACCACTAAAGCAATGGTTAGTGGGTTACTGCCTTACTGGTATTGAACTCTCAATTTAATTAAATAATGTATGTAATTCGATGTTTAATAAAAAATATTAGATAAATAGACTTGTCATGTAGCTATTAACTATAAGACAATTAATTTGGACACATTAATCATTATCATTACAACTCATTTTTTGTCATCATTAACACTACAAAATTAGAGGAATATAAACACCACAAAAAATTGCAAGGAGATTATATATTAGGGGTGAGACATCCAACCACGTAACCGTGTAATCGAATCGATTTTAATCTGTTAAACAGTGTCGGTTATATAGTTAATCGATTTTTTCAGTTCATTTTCATATCGGTTAATACGATTATACGATCGGTAATCGTTTTTATTTATTAATATCAATTTTGATTTCGATTAACCGATTAAATTATTTAATTAATACACGCAATAATTTTTCACCATCAATCTCACATGTCACAATGTTCATATTTCCATTCTCTAAATAAAAAAATTATACTTACGATATTAGTGTTTAACAAAAAATTTTGTTAAATATACTGCGTTATATTTAATTTGTTCATGAATAATTTTAAGAATTTATTTATATAAATGTTTATATTTGAATATTTTATATTATTATTTTTATATCTAATATTATTTTGTATTTTAGATTTAAGATATTATATTTAATATTTTTGAATATTTCCATGATAATAATGCATTATTGTGTTATTTTTTGTGAATTTACTCATTACAATTTTTTGTGGATTATTGACAAAATAATGAATTCAAAAGAATTTTATTGCATTTTTTGATTGATTCGTCATTGTTGCTAAAACGTTCTCGAAAATCAAATCCGAGTTCTATGCTTGATCTAGATTAAAATAATCTATTTCTCGAAAGTATGAAATCAAGCTCTCAAAAAAAATATTGACTATAAAACAAAGTTTGTAGAAATTTTAAAAAAAAATTATCGGTTAAACAGTAACCGATTAACCGTAGATTTTGGTCGGTTTCGGTTTCGGTCGATTATAAATTTATAAAGCGATTAAATAGTTCGATTTCGATTTTCAAATTTTGAGCTTCAAAAACGATTAAGTGTAAAAGTTTTGATCATTTAACCAAATCCCACCCCTATAATATATATTCATGTCTTTAAAAACACACCTATATTTATTTATTAAATTAAACAACTATCAAAATCGAGATCAGATAAAATATATAACTCAACCCGATGACATAGATATCGATTTAGGGGTGAAAATTCGGGGGTCTTTTCCTCAAATAACCTATTTTCAAAAACAATTTCTCAAACTAACCTACTTATAATTTTTTTGTCCAAAATAAATCATTTATAACCTATCCATTAGGTTGCAGGTAACAAGCATAAAATAATTAAGTTTACATCAGTTATCGGGTGATATCANGCTCATTCGTATATTCAGAAACAAAGTTTCTCTCTTCACAAACATGAGTTTAGTACTATTGATGCAGCAATAATGCTCGGTGAACTTCCTCTTCCCAAAGGATCGAGTAACGGTAAAAACTTATCAGCTGCGGAGATCTGCTTCAGGCGAAGGCTTTCATCGTGTATCAAATCCCTGTTAGGCATATCCATTTTAGTACAAAAAAACGAGTAAGCTGTAGAAAAAAGAGGAATTTGTGTTACTTGAGTAATGGTGATAGCTTTGAAGGTTTGCAGTTTCCAAAGAGAGCTTCAGGAATAATAGGAGCATTTAAAAGAATATTGGGAAGTGAAATGTATTGTACTTTAGCTTTATAGCGAATGAAAGTTTCTGTTAAAAAATGAGCTCTATAACCAACAACACAAGGTAATCGTGCAAGTTGCAATTCTATTGTCACACTCCCAGATGCACATAATGCTATTTTACTCGCCTGAATCACAACATATCTTAATTCTTAGCATCAGTTTGAATAATGAAAGGCGATAAGAAAAAGGATGGCTTACGTTGAAAGCATCGTATTTCATCTGAAGCGAATCACCAGGAACGAATAAGACGGGAACATGAGATTTGGGAATAGCTTTGCTGATGTAATTCTCCACATGTTTATTAGGTGCCACATGGATTACTGCGATCAGGTCTGAGAAGGATTCATTAAGTTGTTCCAATGTGGAAGAAAATAATGGAAGCATCCTTGTTAACTCTTGCAGTCGGCTCCCGGGAAGCACAGAAATTAATGTTGATCCTTAAAGAATGTGAAGATGGTTAAGTGATTTCTTGTGTTTTTGAAAGAACAACTTACCAGAAGAAATCCCATGTATATTCCTAAATGCCTCACCATTTCCTTGGACTTTCCATTCTTGCAAATTTTTGTTAATCTGCAAACACAAATCTCAACATTGTAATGCAAGCCAAAATTTGGTGAAACAGAGCAGAGAGAAGACTTGGTTTACCTCGAGGTCGAAAGCATCTTCTAGAGTCGGATGACCAACGAATGTTGCTGTCAACCCGTTTGCTCTACAGATTGATTCTTCAAAAGGAAGAATACAGAAAATGTGATCAATAAAATGAACTAGTCCTTTAAGTCTTGATTCACCTCCTTTCCAAGCCCAGAAAGAAGGAGCTACATAGTGAAAATGCAGAGGTTTGCTGCTCACATTGCAATTACCATAACTAGCTGCAAAAAGAGTCATCTCTGTTGCACAAATACAAATGGAATGAAAGCCAGTTTTCAGAAAGAAATTACCTCTTAATTGTTTAAGAAAACGAAATGAAAACCCTTTAGAGTCCACAGTAAGCACAACATGAGGGTTGAAAACAAGAGCTGACTCCACTGTTTCTTTCAATTTCTTCTGAATTTGTCAACAGAATAATAAACAAACAAAATGTAAAACAATTGAAGAAATGTTCATTGTTTTGCTCACCCTGAACCTGTTAAGATATGGAATCAACTCCCAGAGGCCCATAACTGAAATTTCTTCCATAGGAAACAAAGAATTCAATCCTTGTTGCATCATCATCTTCCTAAAACGAAGGTAATGAATCCTTCTTGCCTTCACATTGTATAACAAGTTTTGAAGATCAAAAGAATGAAAAATATTAATATGAACAACTCCCCAGACAGGAGATAAAGCCGTACCAACAAGTCACAATACGTGGTTATAATACTGATAGAAAGAAATGAATAGAAACTTTTCATCAGCAGAAAACGAAGAACATGTGAAAATTTGAACTCATTTCTTCTTACCCTCCGACACCGGCAAAACGGACTGGAAGAGGAGAGAGCTTCATCAGTGATTTCATGAAACGCGAGGCAATAATATCGCCGGAGACTTCACCGGCAACAATGAAGACTTTGAGTTCACCTTCTTCTGACGCTAAATTTCCTACATTTCGTCCATGGGTATGCGATAATGACCTCTTAAACATCCGCGGGAAGTTCGTTTTCAATCTAATTCCCAATTTCCACATATGGTCTACGGCGTAAATGTCACGAACATAAATCCCTCACCTACATTAACGCCTATTCCGAATGCAGGGCAAGAAGAAAGAAGAAATCAAGAAGGAGTTCATGAACCAGAAGGAAATGAAAGGAATTCACGAAGAAGAGGAAAATGGATTTCAGCTCACTAATTAATACTAAGCCCAATATGTAGTTGCTGTTTAATCTTATGAATGGTCCTTAAGGCCCAACGTGTTGTTAGCAACGCATCTCTATATTTCTCCTCAATCTCCCCTTCGTCCCCCTCTTCCACTTCCTAAGGCGATTTAGGAACGTGACAGTAAACGCGACAAAAAATTATTTGTAAACCAGAATGGAGATGCAAAACTCTCGTGGGTGAGAATTTCAATCAAGTTTACGAGAAAGAACAAGTTTTGGACGCCGTCGTCGGCGGCGGCTTCACAAGGAGAAAGCGAAACTGTAAAAAGCATCTACAATTTGTATGATTAAATGCCAATAGTACTGGGATGGAGGGGAGGGATCATAGCTAAAAATCACAAATGCGTCAAAAGTCTATCATTATATGCTGTATAAAGAAAATAGAGAAAATCATGGAATCTGGGAAAGGAACAAGTTCATTTATAGACAAGTTTATGCTACAAGGATAGGATTACAATAACTAGTTTTTCCAAGAGAAACAATATACGAAAACAACATTATTACAATGAAGTGATGCATTCAAGATTGTCATATTGTGCACTTTAAACCATAATAATATCAAAAGAGGTGAGGTCAGGTCAGGTGATGCTTACTCTGATTGGAGAAGCAAAAAACTGAAGCCTGAGTTCTCGCGCATGAGAGCAGGTGGCTCGACATCTGAGATGTCCATTTTTTCGGTTGATTTGGATATTTCGTCCACTGAAAAAGGTATGCTGCATTGAACATACGAGTAAACAAGCTCAGGATGTGTAGTAAGTCAAGAAAGTGTCAAGATTCATAGCGTTTAGTGATACGGAGTTAGGATTCGAACGAACCTGGAATCATCATCTAGGAGAAAGGAGTTGCTTACTGCATTATTTGAGTCTTCTGTCATCAAGATTCTCATGTTGGAAATAACCTTCGATGATATGAAGACAGATTTTTTCATAAAGTTGCAATTGCATTACTAAAAACTTGAGCTTTCCGGTTTGTAAAGACTTACATCCGAAGATACGCTGTGGGTGCCATACTTGTCATCCCAGTACATTGTGCTGATCCTGTACAATTGCTGTATGCTCAGGACCTAATCAACAGAACTGGTAAATGATTCGGAATATTGCAATCTTTGTGTTGAAGATTCAACTCACCGGGCAAAGATTTCGACTTATTTCATCCAATGTTTTCTTTGGCTTCTGGTGGATAACCTGCAGATTTAGCAATCAACAAACCATAAAACATGAAACTCAAAAAAGCATCAAACTGGTCGGTTGAACAGGTAGATTGCGGGTTGGGTTAAAAAAGTAGTGTGCAACAGCATTGCATTACCAGAAATCCTATAGCTTGTCTGATATGCTTCAGCTCATCCCAAGACGAACCTGCATACTGTGGTGGCTCAAATTAATCATTTTCTGAAACTGAAGACAAATCATGCAAAAGTTGGGGTACCTCATCAGTTGCATTGCAACACCAGTGTTCCAACTCAGCTAGTCCTGCTTTAACGTATTCACCATTGCTAAACGAGCAACATTCTCTTCTTAGGAGAAGACTGAGTAATTTACCAGGGTTAGGACTTCACAGATAAATACAGTAAATTCTGTACTTTCATAAGTTCATGGCGTAGAAATAATCTAAGATGAATTCTACCTGTTGAATAATTGAACATTGATGAAAGAAAATATTTGTGAGAACACCTTTTGTACTAAGAAAGGAAGGACCTGAAAATACACAGGAAAATAAGTTGCCAATGAAAAGCATATAAGCAGATGAATACCAAAAGAACTAGTTTTTGGACAGTTTACTCACATGATTGGCTTTCAAAGTATTCAATAAATTATCGAGGCTCTTTACGATACCCTGCCAATGCGCAATCAGAGCTTGTTGTGCTGCAGAATTCGCAAGTGACCTTGATGATCCTTTAACCAAACTGGCTCTGGAAGTTCTGGGAGCCTATTAATGGAGAAAGAGAAGGCATATTTCATACAATTTTTGCTAAACTACGAGCTAAGAAATGAGAACGTTCACAAAGATTTTGTTACCTGAATACACAAACCAAGCAAAGGAGAAATTTCCTTTTTTAAGTTATCTCGTATCATGCCATAGAGTTTTTCGACGTATGCCGTAAGTTGTTGCTTGAACAGCAAAGCAGGGTATTTGGCTTCCACTTGGCGTAAGGTCTCTACTCCACCTGGAAGTCCATTAACAAAGGAAAGATGTGCACCTTGTGGTGTTTCCCGGAAGCTCTGACAGAAGAGACATGAGAAATCAGAAGTGAAAAATGACGAACTTTTATTCACTTAAAAGACAACTGTAAGTTTAAATTCAGAAGGAATGGCTTACATGACTCTTCCTGCCAAATAAAGAAGCTGAAGATGACCGATGCCGTAGATGATCCATCCCAGCTGCTTTCAGTGTACGTTGAAGGAGCAGTAAAAGAGTTGAAGCATTTGACAACCAGTAAGAGAGCATATCATTGTTATCCTGGATTTTCTGCAGACGCAATGGACTTGATTTAAATAACTCCAAATTATATTCAAAGCAATCAAAATGTACTGTATATGATGATTTTACCAATACAAACCTCAACAGCATGCCCTATAGTCTGGATGATTCGATCAAAGACACTTGTTCTCTCAACTTCAAATGATCTCCAATGTAAAAAGCACTTGTAAATGATACAAGCTGCTACTGGCTTGTTGTCTGAAAATCCTAGATTCTGTGAAATGCAGCGGAAGATCAACTCCTGATTTTCCTGCTGCTTTGCATTGAGTGACTTCTGAGGTCTGTCGTCAGCTTCCGAAAATGATGGGCTGTGGGGATCCTACTCAAATTTGAAGGAAAATTCTAAGATCATAAGAGTAGCACTGATATATGAGAAGGTGGTTCAGTTTATGAGAGTAAATTACCACAAGCATCCTGGGATCTCCAAATGTCTGCCCACTGTCACTCCTCTGCCAGTCTCAAATATAATAACCTTTTGTAAGACCTTCACTTGAAATATTCCAATGACAGTCTGCTGTAATTATGAATATACCTGGATGATTGATCTAGAGCGTCCAGAAAGAAACCTATTTGGAGCCATGGACACTGCCTGTTGCCGGAAAACCTTATTTTCTGATTCTAAATTGTTGAGCTTATCTTCTTGCCTGGTACATTCACCAAGTTAATTTACATAGGCAGACGGAAGACAAGAGGGCCATACATCAGTTCTGAAGTTCTTGAGTAGAATTCCAAGAAAAAGCAAGAATCAAAATCTGTTATTTTGATTACCTTTGTAAGGAATCCTGCAATTGATTAATCTTTTTCTCCGATTCTTCTAATTTTACTCCTCTTTCCTCACATAGATCTTGTGTCTCAGCATACTTCTTTTGCAAGTCTTCAAGAGCTTCACGCCCATTTCTTAGAGAATCCTAGATGAAAGTAAAAAAGGCGACCAAATTTAGATGATAGCATTTTAGTCTAGATCATTTTTTCTTGCCAGGAGAAACAACATGCAAATAAGATCAATACCTTTAAAGCCTCAACTTCTTCTTTTAGATTTTCAATTTTCTTGGTGTCTTCTATATAAACTGGAATCTCCTTGATAACTGGAGGTGCTTCTTTGATTGCCGTCTTCGCTGCCTCACGCTCCTTATTAAGTAGTGTATTTGTTTCATCAATTTTTTTCTGCATGACATTTATGACATTTTGCAACTTAGCGAGCTCTTGACCCTTAGTTTCTTCCAAGTCAATCTGCATTCAAAACTTGATAGTTAAACTATATGCTCCATGAAAAAATTAAGTAATGGTTGGCAACAATAGGGTCTACTTTTTTCTCTTCCGATAAGGTAACTTATGTAATCAAGTTGCATACCCTTAAACGCTTTTCAAGTTGTAAATGCAATCTGGATTCCTCCAACTGTTTTTCAAGCTTATCTTTTGCCTCTCTAACGGCACCTGTTTCTCTCGCAGCCTGAAAAAATAAATACAACCATTGCCATTCTTCCTGGGAAAAAATGTTCTCACCATGTTTATTTACTTAATGAGAAAAAATGTTATTAAGAAAATGTAATTACTAGTTAAGATCCAGATCCTTCCGGGAACAGCTCAGCAGCATATATTTCTAGAACTAACGAATGACAGTACTTAGAGATAATTAAACCACAGTAGAGGGTCCAGGTTGTTATATGTGAGAAATGAGTTAGAGCTTCATTGATGAAGTGTATAGATAGTATAAGTGTCTAGACATCAAAGAAAGACATAGATCGTTAGAATAACTGGGAACAGAGACTAACCATCTTAAGCTTCCTCAGCTCTCTTTTGGCAATTCTTCCTCTCCATCTGCATTGTGCAGCAATTGTGCCCCTCTTTAGTTTTCTATAGTGTGAAAAAACTCTATGGCAATGCCACTGTGCCTGAGGCATGTAGAAAGAAATGCTAAGCCATTCGAAAATAAGAAAGCCATGCAGGGAATGAGCATTGGAAGTCTACTACCTGAATAACTGTAGCTGCTTTAGTTTTCCTCCGATGTCTTAATTTAGTACGAGAATCCATAGCCCGTAAACCAGTTTGTATAACAACAACAGATACTCGAAGTGTCTTATACGATTTTCTTGCAAGATATCTGAGTGTATTTTGTTGTAATTTTATGGCAGCTGCTTTTCTTTTCAGAGAATTGTAATGTTTGCATGCTAGTTGACCTAAAATAGTATACAAGTATCAGAATCCCAAAAAGACAGAAACATGGACCATCCATGATTTGAGTTTAAAATCATCCAAAAATGAGAATAACTGGAATTATACAACAAGCAAGCACCATATGATGTTATTTCTGTTAAAAAAATATGAAGATGTTATTTATTTGTTGCTTACCTCTGCAAACAGACTGTACATAGATAGTAGCATCTCTTAGAGAAATAAAACTTTTACGAGTAATATGGGTCATTATCCGCCTTTGTATGGTTTTTGCAGCAGAATTGAGAACTTCTGCTCTACGTGCATCTAATTCAGCCATCTGACCAGCTCGTAGAAAGACCTTTGTTTTTCCCAACTAGTTAGAAAAATTCAATTGAATCAGAAGAATATGGAGGATCTATGCATCGTATATTCCGGCACACATACCATAATAATATAAGTTTTTAACTTTATAATATAGGGAAGTGAAGACTATCCTCTATAGGCTACACACATGTTTGCTTTCTTTTATCACAACTCAAAGAATACAGGAAAGAAAGTTTTCCTTTATACCTGAAAACCCTTTAGTCCCCGCCTCTCCAGAACTTTCTTGCAAGACAGCTTTTCGCCATAACTGCATGAGAAGAGATAACAAAATGACACGTTAAAACACAATAACTTAATCACAAAAAATATGAATAAACTAAAGATGGCAAAAAATATGGTATTAAGAAAACTCACAAAACTCAGGGTTTCAGAGTTCATAAGAGATATGGAGGTTACCTTCCTTCCAAGATTTCAGGTGCAAGAAGCCCAAATCTGTTCAAGAATTCAAAAAAAGGGCGGCGAGTAGGGTATCCGGCACAGCTGATCCGGATGGCCTCTAGAACACCCTAAATAAAAGGGCAGAGATAGCAATGTAAAATACTTCTTCAAAAAAGAGAGAAATCAGCATGCCAATTCACGAAAATTACTTACACCACAGCGTAGCTGTTGCATAATGTTCTGATTTTCAAAAATATCTGGCTTAAGAAGATTATTGGGCTTTATGCATCTAATGTAATGAGGCTCTGTGGCATTTAGTGTTTCCATCAATTGCTGCAACTGCAACTGGATGAAGAAAATGTGTCAATGCATTCAGTCAGTGCAAATGTCTTTCAACAATGTAAAAGTGAAACGACAAAATATTTTTTTCCACTTCTTCATTATCTAAAGTTCCACCATTAACGTCCACCTAGGAGAGGAAGTTCAGCCACAGGAACCTTAAAACGTGAGCCAATAGAAGAGAACTTGGAAGACTTTGCTGCCTCTTCAGGTTGCGAAGGGAAAAGGCCTGCTACAAAAGAACATTTCGAAGCACTTAGTAATTCTTGGTGTTCGGGAACAACATAATCCTTATTTTTGTCCAAAAACTGGTCAGATTGATATTGAACCTGAGATTTACCAATACTGGTATCAGAATTTGATGCAAGCAGAAAAGGAGTGCAAATATAAAATTAGGCATTACATACCTCCCCAGCATAATGATCAATAATAAAATCGGTACGAGATAGCTTTGGCTTGATAAAGCGTTTATTACTCTTGAAAGTCTGGTAAAGCTTATTTGAGAATGTCTCGCGGGTTGATTTTGGGAACATACTGTGTAAAAAAACTAGTCATGCAAGATGAGGCGCACACCATCAAACTGAACAAATAGTTGCATTTGATTAATAAAAACACAAAAGAACGAACAGAATACTCTGAAAAAAAGTAGCAATTATTCAAAATTAGGCATGAATAAGTCACAAAGACAAGACATGGGAGTTCAACGATACCATGCTTCATCAAGGAGAGCAATAATTCCACCTGGTCTCTGTAAAAGAACAAATGTAAGTTCTAGAATAGAGCTGGAAAAATGAAATCGCTGAGAAACTCTGCATCAGGAAGACGAACCTTCTCAATAAGATCTAAAACATCTTGATTGTCAACAAACTCAATATAGCTCCAGTCAATTTCCTCCTTTGTGTACTCTTCTTGTTCCATTTTGAAAACATGCTGCAAGGAGATAAAGGGTTATTAGCAATCTTGAAATCATCTTCAAACTGAACAGTCAGCTTCAAATAAACTACCTGATTGAAATGCTGTTGTAGCTTCTCATTGGTGAAGTTAATGCAGAACTGCTCAAAGCTGACAACAGCAACGTGGTTAAAGTTGGTGACAGAATGAATAAACTGGTGATATAAATTGAACTTGAAACAGCGGATTATATGAAAATTTGCACCTATTGTGTTTAAAGCTTTCAAACCCATAAATGTCAAGGACCCCAATCAATGATTTAGAGGTATGATCCTGGCCGATAGAGTTGTTGATCTTATCGACTATCCTGTTCAAGAGTTAAAAACGAGAAATAGAGATAATTAATCGGGAACAATCTATCCCACAGAATATGAAAGAGATAGTTAAAAAGCACCAGGTGCATTACCAATCAAAAAGTCTAGAATATATTGTCTTAGCTAAACCATCCCTGCTAATTGCTGCACTAATAGGATCAAGACATCTCTTGATAACTTCTTCAGGAGTAATCATCACACGTTTACATAATGTGTCTTCCAAAGCAGCAGGATTGCACCTAGAAAAAAAGTGCTAGAACCCTTGACCTTGTAGAATAAAAATTGGGAACATGTATTTTGTCCAAAAGTTTTGGGAACCAGTACATGAGAAGTTCAGCGGCTTTCCTTAGATGAAACTTGGCTTTTTCATCCTTTGGAATTGACGAATCAATTTCCCTTCCACTGGAAAAGTCAATATTACCAAGGTGAAGAATAGCAGCAACAACTCTGAAAATTGCTTCCTGCATCAAAAAATAAAAAAAGACAGAATGGAAATGAGAGAAAAAATTTCTATACCCAGCACATTAGGACATACCTGCTCAGTTTCACTTATTCCTACAATATCCATCGCTCTCCTGGTGGCAAGGTAGCTATGAGCATCATTTACACCCACCAGCTCATAGCATTTTGATTGGTTCAGATAATGAAATGATTTGGGATGATCAAGGCCGTACTTCTCAACTTCCTGTAAGTACGGTAAAAGAAAGGAATGTCATTTCCCAATGTAAAAAAAGAGATTATACTAACCTCTTTTGATGCTGAACATAACGAGTAAAAGCAATGATAATTGCGCTCAGGATCAGAAATTTGACAAACACGCGATCTTTCAAGAAGGTAGGTTCTGATAGCGGCTCCTGATATTCTTCCTTGTTTGTCAAATTGTATTTCGACAAACTTACCAAAACGGCTGCATTGGTACCATACAGAAAATCAATGGTTAATACAAGCTTACATGTATTGTCAGGTTTATCAGATGTCTACTTCATCTTGATCCAGATGTACCAGAGACAAAAATACTTATTTTTTTAGCCAAAAATAAGTCTTAAAGCTTCACCTGGAATTGTTATTTCTGACAGTTTTAGCATTGCCGAATGCTTCCAGAACTGGATTTGACTATAGACAAGAACAGGGAAAATATCGAGACTAAGAATGATCAAAACAAGATAAATAATTTAAAAAGATATCGACTCGCCATACTTCCAGAACTTGTTGCTCAACGGTGCGCCCTTCGGTAGCTTTCCTGCCTCCCAGGAAGGCCAGGTAATGCATGAGCATTTTCGTGGTCTCGGTTTTGCCTGCTCCACTTTCACCACTAACCAGAATAGAGTTGCTCTTTCCTTCATTTATCATGGCCCTATTTCATTGCAGAACATTTTTGTAAAACGAATATATATAAAAAGGATCATACAACAACCTTTCAGAAGCTAAACCTGTACGCAACATCAGCCACAGCAAATACATGAGGGCTTAGTTCTCCGAACAGAGCTCCTTTATATTGTTGCATCATATGATGATCATATAAATGGGGCAGCTTTTGGAAAGGATTAATAGCTATCAGAATATTCCCAGTGTAAGTCTGTTACACATTCAAACACAAAATACCTATAAATTTATGTCGTGTGAAAATCATGAAAATAGCATTTACTGAATAAGCATACATAAATTTCATTGAGTTCATATCTGCTCTTCAGATTCTCAAGTACCCCTGGTTCATGCAGATAAGAAAGTTTTGTCATGTCATCAACGCCTCCAGCAGGGGCTTCCATGTCTTTAGGATGCAGTTTTGATAACGTGGTAACAATCTGATGGTAATATAATGAAAACATCGCCAGATTACACAAGAAAAACAAAAGATGAATATCATAGCTCAGATTTAGAAATCTATGTTTTTAAAACATGTTTTGATAGCAAAGGAAGACATATTTCAGCACTTTAAAAACAATTAAATAAGGAATTTCATTTCCTAGAAAATTTACCTTCTTGCCATCACTCCTCTCAACTTCAGCTTCAAGGTTATTAATTTTGATAACACGCCCATCAATCCAGGCCAGTGCAAAGTCCTCAGTCCACACATGAGACCCGACTATCATATTCACGGAGGTGCCCTGTTATGAAACACTATGGCATGAGCAAAGGTTAAGGGAACAACCAGATGATCACAAGCTAGAGGCTGAGTTCAGCGCATGAGCATAATTTCTATAAGAACCATCAGCAAAGATTCACCCACTTATGACGAAGCATGATATTTGGGAAGATTGATCCGTTTTCATTTAATAAGAACACCATCAATGGATTTAAACGTTACGGTCTATTGGTATATATAAAAGGATGTTTGCGACAAAGTTGGCTTATGTCTGAGCCAAAAAACCTAAGATTGCTTCTCAGTAATCCACCTTACAATTCTTCCGAGAAGGCTAAATCATCAAGGATTTCATTTCACCATCTAAAATATTGCACTCAACATTTGAAAATGGGGACACTGGAATCAAGATTATATTAGCGTACCATTTCAATAATCTTAGTCACGCTCCAATCAGACGATCATCACACCAAATCCGAGGGGGCGGTGAATAAGAGAAAACAAGATCCCCCAGTGTTTGTGTTTAGGGCAACATGACGAGGAATGAATTGGAAGGAACCCTCCTCCATGTAAGTGCAGAAAACCCGATAGGAAGTTTGTTGTTTTGACAATATCTCTCCCATTGTTTTTGCATGGCAGCATTCCTGCAAATTCGGATCCTTCATCTTCGGAACATTCAAAATAATTTGAATACCAATTTACTAACATCACCAACCCTTATCGGGCTTGGATCACATAAAAGAAATTATTTCGGGTCCAATGGGCCAGCTCTTCGGGGCTAGTTTTGTAGTCATATTTCGATGGATTTTTATAGAATATTATATCAAATTTATCAGATAAAAATTGAATGGAAAACCTCATCATTCAAGTTGATTACAAATTAAAAACAATAATTTCCTTTTAAATAATGAACTCATTGCTTACAATGAGTTTGTTTGATTCCCAAAACAAAATAGCTATGAAATGTAGTGAAAATTCAAATCGTGATTTTTTTTAACGCAACAAAACAAAAGCATATTTACAAATGTTTATCGCTAAAAAAACACAATTTCATCAATATTGCTAAAATCAGATGTGATAGAGCATAATCACAACTTAAAAATAATTAATTTACCTTTAATTTTAATAATTATATATATATAAATATATTATTATTTTTACATAATTATGACAATACTATTTTACCAAATATATTTATAAATTTACGATCATCCTATATCATCACATCGCACCATATCTCAATACACATCAATTTTAAACCACTAAACCAAACAAACTCAACAAATCGACCTAATTTACCACCTAGATGGATGGATTGATATGACCAATATATTTATGAATTATAAACTTGGATTATATTGCTATCGGGCATTATCAAGCATTTCAACTGGAAATCAGTGTAGACAAATTTCTTTATGAAATGCTTTTTATTTCCATCCTGTATCCAGAAGCACAACAGGAAAGAGCATTCTGTTCTGTTAGTAAGAAATAAGAGTGAGGTTGTGCTTCGAGTACAATACAAAACAAAACAAAACAAATCAATACAATTCCTTATATACTTACAGAAACCTGAGGTGGCAAGGCATAAAAGGGTTCAAATTAGTACCAAACTGAGGGAACATGAACACAGAATTTATTGTGACTCACCTGTGCCATCACATTACACAATTCCTTTCCACTTAGCTAAAAGTGAAGATTTCGGTCATGCTAGATTGGGAAGTCATGCTCCAAGTTTCAAATATATATATATATGAATTCTCCCTTAAAACAGGAAAAAATCAATGTAAATAAACTTCCGAAACTAGAAACTAGAAACTAGAAACAATTCATGTGGAGTGGGAGCTTTTTGGAAGGACTTAATCATGGAAAGTAAGTATACCTTTGTTTATATTATGTTTAAATATGACTTGAAACTGTGGTTTGTCCGAGAGAAGCTACTGATACATCCATTTTAACCAACCAAAGTGCAACTGCTGAATAGGTATGTGGAATAGTTGAGACATTCGAGACTACTTCCTCAAAATTGCATTGTGAATCCAAGTTATTGAGATGGAAGAATTCTAGATTGAAGGCTGCTACAAAATCTGCTAGGACCTATAAAATTATGAAATTGATTTATGAATGATCAAGTATTCTTGATACCTATGGGAGAAAAAACAATGATAGAAGTGATGCAATACCTGTAGAAACTCTTTCAAATTAGAAGATCGTCGCAACCTACTGACCCAGAGCTTATGTGCAGAATTTCTCCAGAAGCCTAATAAAGCATTTTCAGGCATAGCTGACTGCAAATAAGTCAAATTGAGGAATTTTAAATAACTGTGGAATAAAAGATGCTGCCAATTATAGAATGAATATAACAAACTCTTAGACTTTGGCAGTGAGCTCCAGATGGATTTTCATATCGATTTTTCAGTAGAGACTAAGATAGAGCATTATAATGCAAAAATATGGAAATGTACCTCAATTGCATAAACCGAAGCTTTAAGAGCTTGCAACTGTGCATTTAGAATTTTATGCCTTCGGCATTTGTTACTATCAAAATTTGACCGACAAATTGCAGAGTGAAGAGCATATCGTTCCTCGAGATCAAGATCAAGCTCAAAAGTTGTGTGGCATATTATGCAATGCTTTTCATCTCTCCAATAAAGATCATGGCATTGATCACATCTCAGGAAGTTTAAAGAAGCTTTTTTTCCCTTTTTGACTGTGGCAAGTTCATAGTAAAATGATTTCCATATACATGCATCGAAAGCTTTGGAATCAACAGCTTTATACACCTGCTGCTGTACTCTCAATGCTGTTTCACCAACCGAGGCAACTGAGCAGGAAGAATTTTCATTTTGTGTTTCACTTGAACTTGACCGGTTGTGTACATCTGACACAGGTGAAGAACTATATTCCCGAGAAATATTTTCAGATTCATCTGAGTGAGATAATTGCTTGTTTCCTAAATCATAGGACATATTTGCCATTTCTCCTATCAATATTTCTTTGGTAGCTTGTAGAGAAGCTAGAAGGATAGCCTCCCGAGCACCCCTACTGTCCAGAGATGAAAATAATGCGCATAAAGCCTACAGAACAAGATGAGTATTAGATTTAATGAGGAAATTAAAATATTCTACACAAAAAAACATGGAGGAAGGTATAACAAACCTCTCTTGTATCAATAATCCCCCAGTGCCCATCGTCAGAAGATTCAAAATATATACGTCTGTGCCCAGGATCAAATCCATCACAGGGACCCAAGAATAACCAATATCTATTGTACCTCCGATCCGAACCGAGGAAAATAGATTGCATGGGGTGCAGGTACACCTCAGCCTCCATTTCTAATGAAATCTTATTCATGATGGCCTGCTTCTCTTCCTCACCAATTTTGGACATTGGAATGAAAGAGTCTATTGGTTGTTCCGGGGTACTTGAATCAAGCCAACTAGAGGATATCCCACCAAAGCCTCCAAATATTTTGAGGGAATTGTAATTTTTTGCAGTTGACCTTTTCAATTTTGCACCAGAACCATGAGGGATACCTAAAGTGCCTTCCATCTTTGATGTTAATCGATCCTGGAAAAATGTTAGAACCCCCAGTAATGTAACTGAAATTATCATTGTTTTCTTTAATGCCTTCGATTCACAAGGAAAAAGGTGGTTTTGTAAAGTAAGCACAATAAAACAAATCATATGCTTACCTCCATTCTGAAGCTGGATCCAGCACTAAGTAGATCAATCATAGAGGTTAAGCAGTTAAGCTTGTCTTCAATGCTTAGATCTGAATATTCGCCCTCTGAAAGACCTAACAACCACACTTCTCCAGCATGGCTTTCATCAATTTCATTACATGCTGTCGACATAGTAAAGTTAGAACTAATGGCATCAACGGTGGAAGGACTTGAACCTCCAGAATCATGCTGGATATAATTTCCACCAGTTACTTCAGAAATATCATCCCCACTCCCAAATTCATCAGAATCAGAAAGATATTCTATTGTTTCTTGTTCCACTGCATGGCTACGTATACGATATCCAGATGAAAAAATCTTTTCAAACAAAGTTATGTCACCAGACAAAGTTGATAAGATTAGATCTTCAAGCTCATGGGCAGTATTTGTGAGTTTCAGCTGCTCAATCTTGAGAAAAATAAAACAATATCAGCTGATATAAATATGGAAATATTTCGAAGAAATGATTTTGTGCCATGGAACTAACTTGGAGACAAAAGACATACCGATGGAGATCTGGCTAAATCCGAAACTCCCATGCCACATTTACCTTTGCCCAACAATATACAGAATAGCTGTTCCTTCAATGTGCCGGGACTTAAGCCGTACTTATCCATGAAATTTACTTCCTAAAGAGAGAGAGAGAACAATAAAAAGATTATTTCCTCATGGTATCTGTTGACAAAACATTAGGTGCTCGTGTAGAATAGCATCACGTATTTACGAATGCTTGAAATATTCAAAAATTTCGAATGTTTGCAGAAAGACTAGATGCAGAAATTTTGTGAGAAATAAAACGTGAAAGGTGGAGAAAATATATTCAGGATCTGCAATGCAAAAAATCCGGCTGAACAGAGAGTTAGAGACCTTGCCAGAATCCGCCTTATGGGCTACACCCATCTTAGAACCAAAACCAGCTTTAATAAACACCTGACGCATTATTTCACACCAGGTCAGGTGATTCAGTGACCTTTTCCAAAAATCTAGAATGTGCTCACAGTGATCGAGCTGCAAAAATGCAAAACATAAAAAACTAGGTTGGCACAAGAAGTTCAAAAAACAAAGGGAAATTTTTGAAGTTGTCAAATGAAGTAATAAAATCAAGCAAAATGTATAAAGACAGCTCGAACAATACTCTCAACTAATCGCTAACACAAGTAGCAGTATAACTAAAGTAAAAAAATACTCACTGAATGCAGCAAATTTAAAAACTTGCAATTCTTTGCAGCACGCAGGAAATAGCCTTCTTTTAGCTCCTTTTCAATATCCAACAAAAGTAGCCTCAAAAGCGCATGATGTGCTTGACCAAGCAACAATGAATTCTGGGCGGAAGAAAAGGAGGCATGAAAGCAAAAAATATTAGATGAGTGCGCACATCACATTCAGCCATGATACACAAGAAAATTGCAATAGTAGTCATAATGGTACGCTAACCTTGTCATTAAATGCTTTAACAAAATCATCCAGTGTGAATGAATGCATACTGATGGTGATAGCGTATGTACAGAGAAAATGGAAAGCCTTCATCAAAAAACATAAGACAGTTAAAAAAACCCTTAAATAGAACTCATAAAAGTGGGTGACAAGCAGAGCTTCAAAGTGTAACATGCAAGTGGAAAATCTATAAGAAATAAAAATGCATACGTACAAAAATTTGCTGTCCATAAGGATAATCCATTAAATCAAAATCATTTAACAAAAAAAAACCACAAGACAATACACTACTCAACATATTACAGTATGACAAGGTTAAAATACAATGGAGTGAAACAAAATAAAGTAAAATGCAAAATCAAGGATTTTGAGATACCTTAAACAGTTTATTGACTAACTTTGGAGAGGAAGCCCAAGGTTGCATGGCCAATGGTGGTTTCACTAGGACAGATTTTGGAGGAAAATTTTCTAGTGAACCTATAAACCAAAAAAACGAGTTCAATAAAACAGGTTAGAAGAAGGGGAGCCAAAAAATGCAGCTAATGATTAGTTTATCAGTAAAGATGATCTAAATTCACAAAATCTGGTATCGTGAGGAATAAGGATTACCAACAAAATTGCAGACAAGTTTACCTTTACAAAGAAAACAACCACGAGAACCACTAGTTGGAAAATGAGCGGAACAAGTTAATATTTTTGTCCCTGATTGTAATTCTCTTAGCTCCAGTTCCTCATCGTCTACAAGTACTGCAGATTTTTCCACATTTTCAACTCTTTTTAAATAAACACATGCCAATTCACATTTATCCTTGCAGGGTAGCTTCTTGAAAACTTTATCACATTTCTGCTGCAAATATGCATACACAATAAGACCAAATCTGGATAGAAGGAGCAGATTTTCACACATAGGAAGTGAAACATAACTCCACCTTTTTATTTCTCATAGTGGTTTTCCTCGATACCAGTTCTTTATTTGACAATACTCTCTGTAAATATTTGGAAAATGCATATAAATTTCACTAAATAAGACTGCCTAACATGAATAAATAAAAATTTCTAATAAAGAGAAAATTAGGAAGCAAACCACAACAGATGCTTGCTTAAGTCTTCGTCTCTTTCTGACAGAACTTCTGTTGCAATCAACACCACCAGGGTCATCAATCAAACAAGGATTTTTACCACGCAGAAGTCTCATGAAACCCTTCCCGATACCATGCCTTTCAGGCTTCATAGCCATTAATGTCATTAGACCTTTACCAGTTCTAGGTCTAACATCACGATTGGCAATTAGAGTCATCAAATCTTTACCAATCCCATGCTTTCTATGTGGTACTACGGTTTGGGACATTAAAACTTTTCCCATGTCATGCTTTTTAGTGGGAGCATTGGCAGTCATTGGACCTTTCCCAAGGCCATGTCTTACAATATATGACTTGTTACCAGTAGATTCATAGTCTGAGACAGCAGGCATTGAAACCTAATCATCCAAAAGATATGAATCAACCAACTGAACGCATAAAACAAAAAAACAAATAGATGTGTTTCTACCTTTATACTATGAGAGCCAAGCTGGTTCTCATGATAACCCACAGTTCGAGAATCTAAAAACCACAAAAACACAAATAAAAACTTATTAGCCCAACTACCTTATCCAAGTTCAACTAGGTACATTATGTAATCTAAGTACTTGAATGGCCACAGAAATACAATTTAACATCCGTTTCCTTTACACCTACTCTGAACAGGAAAATTTAAGAGTAATTAGTTGGGGGGCAAAATCCAGGCGGTACTAAGGCCTTGGCGACAGCCATACTTTAAAATAGCTAAGTAGCTATTTCCGAATTAACGGCAACTATATTTAGTACATCAATTACAGAGCATTCAATTTCAAAATCAGGAACAGAGCCTCCAGTCAATAATAACTTGACATAAAATAAGAACAGAAAACTTGAAAAGGCAAACAAAACA
Organism: Utricularia reniformis; assembly: GCA_009725065.1. NCBI lineage: Eukaryota > Viridiplantae > Streptophyta > Magnoliopsida > Lamiales > Lentibulariaceae > Utricularia > Utricularia reniformis. Next base: position 654 of record RWGZ01001771.1, on the reverse strand, counting down.
TCTTAGCCAAGCACCAGAACACACTAAACCGCATCTCTTACCGGTACGAGAAGCACTAGATGGAAAAGAGTCAAACTGATCACTGAAAGATAGTCCATCCTTCTCACAACTTCTGGTAAGAGTATACTCCGAATGTTGCATAACATCCTGAAGCCTTGGCCTGTAATCCTGTCCATTAGTAAAACACTTCAAATTCTGCCTGCTCTTCCTTTTCCGAAAAGTAACGTCCTTAGAGGAATCATCACTTCCGCAGCTATATTCCTCTCTCGTAGCCATAATTTAGTAATATAAATCCGTTTATCTGCAGAATTCCATGTGAAGTTCATGAGAAAAGAGAACACTCCATTCTCTCATAACAGCCTCAGAAATGGAAACAGAGAGAAAGAAGGGGTTTTACCGACTAGGGTTTTGGGGCATTTTAAGAAATATTTATTTATTTATTTCTCTTTCATTCTTATTTTTATTTTAACTATTTAAAAATTGCTTATAAAAATCTACTCAATCTAATCATAAATGTTTTATCCCATGTCAATATTATGAGACTTTTTTTGATTTTTTTGTTTTTTTTTGTTTTGTTTTGTCTTTAGGTTAAGATTATTATTTCTTTGAGATAATACAAAATATTAATGAGTTCAACTCAATTTTTAATTATAT
>RWGZ01001770.1:4408-30049 GCA_009725065.1 Utricularia reniformis | reverse complement strand
TCGGGTTTCTTGCATTTATTCAGCCATGGTTTCCACTTTTTTTTCATGAGTTTTGTGGATAAGAATGACATTAAGAATGCTAGATATATGTGGGACTCACTCAGGGTGTTTTGTCAACCTCCAATAATATGATGCCATCATAAAAAAATGACTTTGAAAAGTCTATGTTTTGGCTTATCTAAGAAAATACTTCTCCAACATTTAAACACTCTTATGTATATTAATTATGGTTTTATAAGATGTGTAAATCAGGAATCTTACATAAAGTATCCAATACAGTATAAGCTTTTACTGTGTAGAGACCATTGAGATTCTATTTTTATGATGGGCTGAAGTATGAAACCCTAATTGCCGTCTATAAATATGGTCGTGGTCCCCAAATAATACGTACTCCTTCATATCTATTCTCCATCATATCGAGAGATTGACTCAAGGAGAAACCTAAAGGACTTCTCCACGAAATACGTATTGATGCGGAAGACCCACCATCGGATTTACGGATCTACTCGACTACTTTGTTTACGGTGAGATCCGATTGATTCTAATGGATCAAGATAATTGTTAAATTCTCTATCTTTATTCTCAATAATTATAACATATTGCACTTGCGATTGGCGGTGTGAATAAATCTCGTAATGCTGGACGCATACATACTACCCAAAAAGATGTGAAATAGCATGCAAGACAATGATGTCTTTATGTATTTGATATTTTTCTTGTTTATGTAGTATACGATAAAATATACAAGATAGCAAATGTAATATTACAATAAAATTAGTGAATCTCGATAGGCTGTTGTGATTCCTTATTATTTTTTTAAAGAAAAAATAAATTTGAAATCACTGGTGCTCGTGATAGTCAATTATGAATTGAACCAAAACATTTTGTAATATTGTATAGTTGCTCCCACACACATGAGTATTCATGCTGGACATGGTGGGTTTGAATTTGGGTTGATTAGAAGAGTGTTCTTAATTTTAAATTATAGTTATGATTTTTTCATTTAGGTGTGTGTTGGACAAATTATGAAAACATATTATATATTTTAGAATATATAATCTAATTTTGAAAAGTGAATATTATTTATTTTTAATTATAATTATAAGTTATGATTTAGAATGCATTTTTATTTTTAAATATAATTCATAATCAATTTCATACTTTATTTTTAAAATGCATTATGTATTATACTTCTTAAATTTAAATATATATATATATATATTTTACAAACTCTATATTTCTAATTAGAGTTTAGATTTTTATTTGTAGTGTTTGTTCTTAAATGATATCATTTTCAATTTTTTCTCTTTTTAATATATTATTTTTTAATAAATATTATTAATTAATTTTAGTTCTAATAAGGGTGGAAATTCTTAACCTTAATATTGAATTTGATTGTGTGTGAGGACCATTGGTAATCGATTGCCGTTGAAAAAAACAAAATTATACATGGAAAACCCGAAATCCGAGAGAAAAACTCACAGGATACGAATCCTAGAAAGAAGTATAACTAAAAACGTAGGAGTTAAGAGAAAAATCTTTAATGAGTGTCTTAGTTTGTCCATTTCCTCTTCATCCCTTCCCCTTTTATAGGAGATAAAGAGTAATAAACAACATTTAAATTTTATCATAATCTTACGAACTGTTCATCGAGCATATAAATATGACTTTTACCCCATAAAAGCCGTGCGGCGCCACTGGATGGGTCGTGCAACGTTTACTGACTTTTCCATCTCACCATCCATGCCACAACTTGGTTAAGTATGAGAAATAATGATGACTGTATGTGTCACCGCTCATCGTCGATCGAGATCACTAACTCATGTCGACCACACTTGCACTTGCCGATTAGCGATCTGATTGCACCTATCGATCGATGTCCTACATGGCCGACCTGACCCGTCCGACCCTACATAATGTCAAATAGATAATATAAATTTATGCATTAACAAGTTCAATTAGAGTTTCATATGTACAATTAATAGATATAATTGTTTATTTATATTTTAATTGAATTCATGATCTATATTGTATGCAACATAATCAAGCTTCTTTTACTTCATAATGACTATATTCTTTGGTTCCGTTTGTAGCCAAGATTGATTTGAACATTCGTTTAGCGCATAAGTTGTGTTGCTATGAAGTTTCATCCCATTCATATAATCAGTTTTTAGACACAAAACTTTTACATAGAACTCGAGTATAGGAAAAAACCACAGACCAAATGTTTGATTAATCCACTGCCATAATGAAACATTAAAGTTGTTTGGTTCTACGGTGGCCGCTGCGGTGTGTTCACCGTACCGTGATTTTATTTTAAACTATCAAACAATTTAGGTAATTACGGTGATCGTACCGAGATTTTTAGAAGTATATGGTCATGTTTTGATACGTATGGCCAACCAATCGTGTTTGGTAAATTTCAAAATTGCCCTTCAACGTTAATTTAATTCCTTTAAAACCAAACCCTAACCAATTTTATTCTCATTTTCCACATATTAAACCATTTAATATGTGTCCTAGATCCAAGTTGCTATTGATATGTGTTTTTTGGTTTCTTCTTGAATTTATATAATTTGTGACACACTCGTAAAGTTGATGTCGACCCCCTGTCGTTCACTCTACCGTCCCTTATATTTGTTATATTTATATATAACAAATATATTAATATAAATGTTAAAATATATATTTTATTAAAATCACAGTAAGATCACCGCAGTTTTTGCAAACAATTTTCTAAAATCCGATTTTAATTATCATGATCATCTCAACGCACGGTACGGCCACCACACCCCACCTTGATTTTGAAAAACTCTTATATATAGTCGTGAAATGTGTTATAGAATTATAATATTTGTTCAATTTCTAAATTCGGGTCAATTTACGTATGGAGTGTGAACGTATATAGCGTATAAGAGGAGGGGACTGCACCGGTAAAGATTTTAACAAATCATTTACTCTGGTGTTCATTCCCTCTTATAAAGCAATCCAAAGGACATTCATTTTTCAATGTGGGACAATGTCATATTTCAACACATCCCCTCAAGTCAAAACACCTAAAAATTTTGAACTTGCGAATTCAAATAACCGAACTTTCCCGATATCGATAATCATGATTTTTTAACGAACAAACTCTGATACCATATTAAATTTCTAGACTTGGGTCATTTTCATGTGAGGAGTGTACTCGGGTATAACGTATAAGGGAGGATACCTCACCGTAAAAGTCTTGAACCGAGTTGATCATACACCACTCATTGAGAATTCTAGGTGAAAGATGTGGCTCCACTATAGTTCCGTCAACGAAACCAAACTTATTCTCCCGATCAAAGCTCGCTTCATGGAGATATTCCACTCCTGGTAGTTTTCTCCTTTGAGAACAACTAGACGTAAGAGAATTCCAGTGTGATCGCTGGGTGCCAATATTCAACCAACAGAATTAAAGCCTCCCAAATAGAAGCCCGACGGCGCACCGGAATCCCAACAGCTACTAGATCCAAAGGGTATATGAGTACGCGTTGTGGAGAGTGCCCAAAACTCATTTTTGGATTGACCATGGGTGTTGTCCATGCCCGAAACGATGTTGTAAATGACAATGGCTGAAGCGTTGCTGCTGAGGTTGTGATACCCGATGTACTTGGGTTGGTTAAAAATAGACTCATTATATGACGAAGACAGAAGCGCCAGTGTTGTGGTTTTGATACCCGTAGTATTTAGGTTGATTCCAACAGACGTTTACAACGATATTGCTTGATTTGAATGGCGTTCTATTGCCACTCATCCCTATAAACGGAATTGGTCCGATACCATGTTAAATTTCTAGAGTCTAGTCAATTTACGTAAGAAGTGTGCATGGATATAGCGTATAAGGGGGGTGGACCACACCCATGGTCTCATTGTTCCCTCTTATAAACAAATCCATATCACATTCATTTTCCAATATGGGACAATGTCATATTTCAACAATATCCATTTCTCATTTTCAGTTCGTTATTAGGTCCTCGATTAAACGTTGGGATAACCGTACTAAAGTCTTTGTTTGCTCTTAGGTTGGACAACGTGTCTAAAACCATGTTGATATGTCGATGTAAAATGCAATCACATCTTGATGTCAATGTTCATCACTTCCTTTTGATATTGAGCACATTGTTCTGATGTCGATTGGGGCGTTCGGCCCCAACATGAAGCTTTGCTCACAAAAATCTTGTTGCTAGAGTGAGACCTCTTTCACTTGTCATTGATATGTTATAAGTCACTTTCCTCTCATCTTTATGATTATGGGTTCACATTGTTAGCATTTGTCATGTTATTCGTTGTTCTAAAAGGTCTTATATTGTTGCAATCTTTGTATTATTCATTCAAATCTATTTGGAAAGAGTGAGAAACTTCACCTTTATGCGATTCCAACTTCTCGATCAAGCGAACACCAAAATGACTTTCATAGCGCATCTTCTTCATTCATGTTACTATGTTCACTAGCCCTATATATGCTTTTCTTTATTTGTATATCAAAACAATACTTATGTGAAAGACATTGTTTTGTGAATTATGTAGCATACACTAAAAGATGTCGTCTTTGTGTTCCATAAATAATATTCTTGTACTAGAAAATGTATTGTTGTTATGATTTAAACATTGTAATTCTGAAAGGTATGTATAAATGAATGAGGTTTTTTATGTTGCTTTTGGGTTTAATGTTTTGATTCGCCAAGAGTTGTGTGACGTTCTTAAGTCCCCTTAGGAAGGAATAAGGAGAAATGAGAGAAAGTGCGGATGGGGAGGAGATGAACAGAAAGTGAGAGGAGAATTCAGATTTCAATCCTTAAAAGATACCCTATTACATTCCCCTATGCACAGTTATGATGGCTCAATGCAATGATAAAAATGTACAATTATGTTCTAACGGTAACATATAATGGGTCTTGTGGGCAAATCATATCATAAACAAAAGCTATTACTGATGATTAAGTGGGCTACCTTGTTCTTGGGGTTAGGCATTAAGGTAGCATGATTAGTTGTTCTTGGGATTACTGATGTTGTTCTAATTTTCCTGATCAACATCAAAAAGGAAAGTTAGTGTTTGGAGTGATTTGAAGATGCGGCAAGTTGTTTTGTTATTATATAGGCTAGCGTTTCTAGTTGGAGCAATATAAACCTATATAAGATTTGAGGTTTGTGTAAGGACCCATATTTTCAAAGGACAATGAAACATAAAGGTAAGATGAGGTGTTGGGCTATAAATGACTAACATGATTGAAATGAGTGATAGAAAATAAAGTTGATGGAAAAAAGGCTATATTGATACTATAAATAGGTATTAGAAGTTTAAAATTGGGGGGAAATACACCCAATCAGCAAAACTACGCGAAAACAGGCAACTCATGTGGAATTCGTGTGGTTTGTAGCAAAACCACATAACAAGGGTATGAAATAGGGAAATTGGGAGCCAAAAGCCCCGGACATAACACATGCTTTATGGTAATAAAAAATGGTATAACCTGGTTAAATATGTTGAGAATGAGTCTAATAACCGTAACTATTGTAGGAAACATAGGGAACGTTACGACAATAGACAAAGGTAAATAGGATGAACGGTAAAATAATAGAAGGTTCAAGATGCGTGTACCCAATTTGATGTGCCTAAGAGAAGACTTGGGGGAGGTGGACGCACCAAACCGACACAATGCTGGTACATGTGAACCACAAGGCAAGACATTCTCCGAGATCAAGTAAGTAACATTGCGAGAAAAAGATGTAACTAACTAGGGTTGGAAGAGGTAGTGCTCGATCGAGCCCAAGTAGAGGATTCACCAATGGCTTATCAAGAACCAGCCGAAACCTAAGAGGTTGGCTATTTAAAATCCAACAACATATAGTAAAAGACATAATAAAAAAGAATAAGAACTAAACACGGCTTTCTAAGATTTCATTACTTTACTTCAAATGTTTTTAAAAGAAGTTTCTATTATTATATCATGACTGTTTTACAGATCTTGTAGGTGAAGATGAAACATGAGCTATGATGGGAGAGTGTTTGTCGGTTTGTCCCAGAGTATAGGAGTCGACATCTTTTGATGTCTAAGGACATCATGTTATTTCATTTTACAACGAGGGTTTACCCCGAGACTTGGTTTTGGGTGGTTTCTATCTAATTACTATGTTAATTGTTTTAGTTAATGTTTTCGTTAATATGATGCATGAATTGAGTTGGCATGTATCCACAAGGGGGTGTCGTTGGCACAACAACTAATTAGCTAGGCTAGTTTCAGGGTGTGACTATTTGTCATTGTTGGAAAGTATCACATTAAATGATGGTCAACTATACTTGAATGCCGATTGATATTGGTGATCGATGAGATCGGATGACGATAAGTTATGTGTAGTGGTGGTTATGTATATAGATCATCATGTGTATCAATCGTCATGTGTACCGATCTTCATGTGCACCGTTCATCATGGGTACGACCAGAAAGACATACAAAACAATATATATAATATATATATTCGGTATCTACATATTTTATGGGAAGACCCATATTCCCGAAGGGCAATGAGATCGAAGGTAATGCAAGGCACCAAGTCATAAAGGATAACAAGATTTAAAGCATGGTTAGAAAAGAAAAATAGTATGAAAAGAGACCAAATTGCAATTAGGCATAAGTATCTCAATAAATAGAGGATATGAAGGCGAGAAGAGGGATTCACACACTTAGAGCCACGAAATCGCCTTGAAACGAACGAAAACGCACGACCATGAGGAAATTCGCGTGGATTTGATAGGTCTACATGACTAAGACAAAGAACCATGTGACAAGGAACCTTTTCGTGTGGACATGACAGTTCCACTGGACTACTGCAAATTCACGCTACCAGTTTCATATCCACGCGACCAGGAAGATTTTTCTGGTTCCACGCGACCAGAGTTCAGATCCATGCGACCATGACTTGAAATCGCGTAGACTTGACAAATCCACGTGAATCACTGCGTAACCATGCGAATACGACACTGAACCAAATACAAACTCTACGATAACCAAAGGATGGTTTAATTGAGCAACCTAGTATAAGAACCGGTCTAATATCCTTAACTATTGCAGGGAACGGAGGAGAATTCAACAACAACAAACTAAGGTAAGCAGGATGAACGGTAAAATAATAGAACATTAACCATTTCAATGATAACTAAAACGAAAAGTTTTGGATATGTTTTCCCGGCTGGCACTGAGCCTACCAAAAGATGGTATCTACCAAATTGTTTTTTTTTCTAACGTAAGACTCGAGGAACGTGAACACACTGACCCGTCACCGTGTTAGTATACGTGAGCCACGAAGCAATGCATACCCCAAAAAGTTAAGTAAGTAACGTAACGATAAGAAAGATTGATCCGACTAGGTGTCCGTTGAGGTAGTGCTCGGTTCATGCCCCAAGATGGGGAGGCAATAATGGCTCGTCGAGACATAACTATAAGCTTAGAGGAAGTCTTGGGCAAGGCATATCACCGAGCATGTAAAATAGAGTCGGTAAGAAAAAGAGTGTAAATGACACATGATAAGAGAATAAGAATGAAGCATGAGTTTTACACGATTTCCTTGAGTTACTTTAAATGTTTGAAAAGAAGTTTGTATTATTAGATCATGTCTGCTTTACAGATTTTGTAGGAGATGATGATTCTTGAGCGGGGAGGAAGTGATCGTTGTTTAGTCTTGGAGTCTAGAATTTGTCGACTAGTTTTATCTTTACATTACATCTTATTGTTTCCTTTTTAATTACAAACATGGGGGAATTTCCCCAAGACTCGTTTTTGGGCCACTCATGTGCGCATATTAAGTGTGCTTTTGCGTTAATGTTTATGTTGTCATGAGGAGTTTTTGAGTTGCCTTGCACCCAAGACGAGGCGTGGCACTGTCACAATCCCTCATCCGGCTAGGCCAGGTTACGAGCCGTTCCATTTTAGTTAGGAAATTATTGGCACTTGTATATGTATAAGACACATCTTTGTTTGTTATAATTCATTATTTGAATAGATTAAAAACCGAATATAGATTTTCCTTTTCACATATTTGTGTGTTATGCTAATTCTAAATGGTAACTGAGCTTTAGGAAAACGATGTCTTAACCAAAGATAATATTGCCTGTCGATTGAAACTCACCTTACTTCTTGAATGCCTCAAACAATTATGAGCAAGTTTTCGTGAGTGAAATCAGTTACGGCGACTAGAGAGGAAACATTACGAATGCCCTCTATGCCAAAAATAAATATGGATTTTCCGATGATATGATTCCTAAACCTTTTGATGAAAACATAGAAAACTGGTTACGCTGTGACACCATGGTGAAAGAATTGTTGAAATATGCCATGAGTAAAGATATTTGGAGTAGTGTAAAGTTTACGACGACGACACATGAAATATGGTCGGATGTGGCCGAAAGGTTCGAAAAATAAATTTAGCCAAGGGCATATGAACTCCGATAGATGAAGTCATGCCTTCGACATACATCTTGAACATGAACCCAACCCTGACACTGGGTTTGCGTAACACCTCGTTCTAGAGAATGAACAACAACGAACGATTACAGTTGAATGACGACCGACCATGGAGGCAATAACTTTCAAGTTAGGCAGTAACTCGATATATTGATTGTGTTCGACATAGTGGAAGAGGGAGAGACACAAGTGTGACCACTGTCTAAAATTGTAACATGTGAAATAGTGGTAATTCGAAATGATTAGTTAAACATCACATCGGCATAATGATGGAAACCAATAGGCTAAGGAATGAAATCAGTTGAATGCATCACATCTAGAATAAACACAATCGACAATGGGGAGTGATTGACAGTCGACATCGGTGAAACTAACAAAAATGTTAAGGTAAATTTCACGTGTACTGAAACTGAACATAGATTGATGTGGATCATAGACACATGACCAACAATACACATTGTTGCCGACGATGGGATGCTTTTTGATATTGAAAATAAAAAATCTTCACGAATCAGAATACTTAACAACGCTATGTGTTAGTTCCAAAGAAAAATTGGAATGTTTAGGTCATGAGTTTAGTTGTGTTAATTATTCAGTAGATATTTTTTATTGTGATTCGTGTTTAATCAAGTCAAGTCACCAAAAATTGACTTAAGATGCTTTTCAATAATGTCACAATTATGATGTAGAGTAAAAAATTGTTTCCCGTCAAGTGAAGCGGGGGAATCTTAGGACTTGGAACTAAATCGGTAGCTTCATCTATATGTGAAGATGGAATATCAACCTCCGAGTATTATTTCTCGATAATTTTCTTTTTGACTCAATTTCTTCTAACTGAGCAAGTAAGATCCGCATTTGTTCATTTAATTCAGAATCTTTAATTTCTCGGTCAACAAATTGTGTACGCATAGGTTATATGACGCGAACACTCCTTCGATTCTTTATTTGGCCCATTCATCCAAAATAACACCTATTAGTTATATATTGATATCATGATGATGCATAATAATGAAAATGAGACTTACGATGAAGATTTGGAAATGAATTCTAACCCTGATAGAGTTCGGTGAACACATATATAACACTTCGAGGTTTAATAAGTAATAAGAGTTTTCCCATATGAATTCTCGCTCCTGGGAGGATGGAGAAGTTTTTTTCACGATCATCAGACTCCTCCTCAACAACAAAATGAATTTGAGATAACACTTCAACCATAGTTCACCGAACTCTATCAGGGTTAGAATTCATTTCCAAATCTTCATCGTAAGTGTCATTTTCATCATTATGCATCATCATGATATCAATATAGCTGATAGGTGAAAAAAGCTTTGAGTGGGACCAAAGTTAAAGTCCACACTTATGTCGTCAAACTCACATTGTCAAACATTATATTAAGATATATTTGATCATTAATTTTAACTATATCAATTTTTGAATTATATTGGTTAGTTGGAGAATTACGAGTTTGGGTATAATTTTTGAGCTTACATTCTCGAGAGAGCAAAGCTCCACCTAAGTGTTCACTATAATGAAGTTCAAACATTACAAAATTGTGCTTAAATATTAAATTAAATGATATATCGAAGGTTTGAGCATTTGAATAAACCAGATACTGAAAGCCATGATGAAATCTCTAAATGCGATGGACAAAGACAATGTTTGTTCAATTTAGCCTTATTCACGACAAATTGTGTAAATTCTTTGCAAGTGCTGTGTAATTCCATATGATCTTCACTGATAGCATAATTTTAATAAGAAAACACAAATTATCCATGAAAACAATGCAATTCGTCGTAAAGACAAGAATGAAGACATATTCCTAGTAAGTTCTGTATAAATCCTCACGAAAAAAATACTGAAGGCCAATTCCGCACGACTCTAATGCAATTTGTGACGAATTCTTAACTAAGTATGTCTTCTCGGGACATGTGCAAAAAATGTGAACACTTTTTTATGTCCAATGAGCCGTTATTTATAGAAAAATCGTTTTGAATTCAATACTCAAATACAAACAAAAAACCTATTTAAGCCAATTTGCCGCTAAAAACACCATTTCACACCAAATAGCCTCTATAACGCTTCGAACACCTCGGGAAGTTTCTCGAACTACCACTGGTCATGAAAAATTACAAAAATACATTGATGCTATGTCAACTCTAAACATATTAGGAAACTCAACATCTTGGGAAATGAATGAAATGATCACACGGCGTCCAAATTATGAAATACTCGTCGACAATATTAATCACCGACTTGCCCTAGTTACTTTCACACTCCAACCCTGACACGTCTAGGTATCACATACGACATATCATACGCTTGGTTTCCTCCTTACACATAGCTTTTATGAGGACTTTTGATTCCCATGTTAAACCTCAATTTTTCATCAAAAGGTCACAAACATTGTGTGGCGAGAAGCGATGCAAAAAGATATATCGGTACTTGAGACCAATTCTACATGGGATCTTATCCCAATGCCAGCTGACAAACATACTATGGATTTCAAGTGGGTCTACAATATCAAAGACATGTCAGATGGAGAAGTTGAACGCTACAAGGCATGTGTGGTTGCGTGTGGTTTGGCTTAGTTTTGGTTTTGCATAGTAAAACTAACCATGGTTTTATGTATTCTTCAAGTGTCACTATTAAAGAATAAACAATTACTAAATTAGATGTCAGCAATGCATTTCTACACGGTGATCTCCAAGAGGAAATTTACATGAAAAAATCCTCAAGGTTTGCTCAACAAGAGTGTGTAGAGTGAGAAATTCTATTTATGGTCTTCTGCAAGTCTATGAGAATTGACACCAGAAGTTCTCGGAGGCTCTCAAAAGTGTGTTTTGTAAATTCAAAGGTTGATCATCCTCATACACAAGATGGAGGTCCACTTTGTTGTGACACTCAAATATGTAGACGATGTGATATTAGCACATGGCGACAATTGAAATATATTAATTATCAAGAAGGTGATGGACACACGCTTTGGAAGGACCTCCAATGACTCAAATATTTCTTGGGGATCGAGGTGACACACTCAAGCAAATGCATCACCTTGAGTAAACACCCGTACGCACTTGGCATCTTAGCAGAAACATGAATACTAGGAAGTCAATCGAGGTGCATGCCGATAGGTCAAAAACAAGCCATCGTCACTAAAAAGTCAAGAGATGCAACGATCGATGGGAGTTAACGACTAGTTAGACGGTTGTTGTAAATGATTATCACCAAAACGATGTGTTGAGTCATCATGTCTATGGGGCTCGATGTGATTACAAAAATGCTACGATAAGGGTACTTAGATATCTGAAAAAAGCACATGGACGAGGGATCATACTACCAAGAGAAGGAGATCTCAATCTGGCGCATTGTGATAATGAATTTGAGACATGCCACCTCACTCGACGATTTATGACAGATTATTTTATCTAGCTTGGAAAAGGATCGATCTCTTGCCGGTCAAATAAACAGATAATAGTGGCATGATCGAGAGGAGCACAAAGTAATGACAACACTAAGCGAGATCATTTGGTTACAATGGTTATTAATAGACCTCGGTGAAGAATATCATAGCCTAACATCTCTACACTACGAGAACCAAGCGACAATGTATATAGCAAACAACCCGATGTTCCAAAAACATAGAGATGTATTGTCACTTCGTGCATGAAGAAATCCGTTCGGTTGAGATAATCACAAAAACATAGGGATTAGTGAGTAGTATGCAAACATATTGATAAATGACTTACATGAGAGAGGTTCGATTACTTGTCTGGCAAGTTTGATATAATAGACTTACATATACCCCGCTTGTTGGAGAGTGTTTGCATTGGCCCTAAAACTAGTCTAATCGAATTTCAGAAACAAAGCACAATAGTTCTCATAAACAAAACTAATATTTCGATGGATGTGAAACATTTCAATTTTAAAACAAGTATTGAAACTCCATAAAACAAAATATCGACATAGTTCGACAAAATAGTTAGTAAATTCAATCACGGTGCACTTCCTAATGTGGGCAACCAACGATCACCTCCCGTCCCTATCTAATACATATGCCTCATCACCTACTAAATTTGTAAAGTGGTCACAAATATCATTAGAAACTTCTACAAAAATTGAGTGAAACACTTTAAGTGAATTAACTATTTGAAGTAAGTCCGTTTCTTTTCCTATGTTTACCTTTTTTTCAATATTCATCCTCCATTTTTGTTTCCTTCCTTTTCTTCACATTCTTACTACGGCCGGATTTATCATTTCCGACAACTCGTCTCGCACAATTGAGCATTAGCTTTTAGTCGACTCGACAAGCATTTATGTCTCTCATTCCATGTAGGAATTTATGTGATACCTAGATCCCACCCGCTTCCGTTCAGCCTAGAAGTATGTACCTCTCTGTTTGATAGCATAATTCTCGATATCTCATGCATGCCATGGTCACTCCGCTTACCTGGATATTCCTGATGTTCGGTTCTTTTAGTATATTGTTTCATATGTTGTATCATTGTTACGTTGGTTCCTTGATGTTTCTCAGGTAGAAATCCACGATGAATTTCACAAGTGCGTGACGAATTACACTAAGGGACAACTTTCAAGACGAATTGCATTACGAGCCAAATCTCGCGATGAATTTCTATATATTCACGATAAATTGTTACTTTTCATCGTGGATTTCTATAATTAGGCTTTTTTCAAGCTTTTTCGTGTAAAAATATAAATTAGTTCCTCGAATCCCTATTTATAGACATTTTACCTTACCTAAATTGCAATTTTACCCCTACTTTCTTACTCGATTTCATCTAGCCCCTTGTTTCCTCTAATCAACCATATCTTTGTGTGATTGCTATAAAACTCCAAACCATGTTAACATGTCATACCCTTTGCGGAACCCGATTTTCAAAGTCATCATAGTGTTGGAAAGTAACACATCGAATGATGATCGACGTTTTTTTTATTTTTTTTGTATTTGTTTTAATATCTTTTTTTGGTATTTTTTTGAATTTTTTTTTTTAATCAATTAGATTCGAAAGAAAGACTGTTTCTTTTTTTTAATCCAACAAATACGAAAAAAAGAAAATAAAGAACAAATTTGTGTTCCCTAGGCTCCGATACCACTTAATGTGATCCCCAAAGTTAGATAACGGTAACACATAACATATATGGAATAAACAAAAGAAACAAAAAAATTGTTCCCAAATAAAAAAGAATGATAAGTGTATCACACTCACAAAATATAGAAGGAATTGAAAGTGATTAACCCAGCGAACACCATAAGATAAATCTTGATAAGTTCGGAAAAGTTCTTCAAAGAACCTAAGGTGGAACTCACACACAAAATTAATCAAAAATATTCAATTTCGAGTTCTAGAGGCTTTTTATAACATAACATAATAAATGAAGTTAATTTGACCTCGAATGTATTATTTTCTACCCAACTTTACATATTATGTAAATTGGACCTAAATTGAATTAAACTCAATAAGATAAAACATCTTATGAGCTCCTTCAATCCATCATTAATTAACCGTCTAATTCATTCGTTCCAAGTATAACCAATTAAGTTTCCGATTGCCTCGAGCATCTTATTGCTCCATAAAAGTGCCTTGGGTCAGCTTGAAATACGAAATTGTTTTATTGGGTTTAAATACGTAGTAGAATCCATTTTGTTGGTCTCATCACTAAATCTAATGTATTAATTCCACTGTTTGTTGGCAGGCTCATTGTGGCTTGTTTTGTTTATTTTCATTGGTGTTTGGTGTTGTTGATGTTAGATGTCATGTGCAAAAGGGGATCACATTCACCTTGCACTCGATGATGCCTTCATTTTGAATGAAAGGGCATTTCATCTTAAATGCACAGCCAATTGAAAAAGAAAGGGAAAGGGAAAGAGAAAGGGCATTTCATATCCATCATACACATATCCACAGTTGAGTCTCAGATGACGAGAAACAAACAACACAGTGACACACACACCTATTTTTGTACCATTTATTCAAACAACTTCGCTTGAGTTGGAATTGGACTCCTTTGGATTTCTTGAGTTGAGGGCGTTTCATTCTTAACAGCCACTCAACACCCCAATCCCACATCGCTTCTCCAACACTCCTCTCTCTGCAACACACAACAATATAATATCATGATTTACAGATTGCGCCAAATTTTGTACTAAAAATATTCCATTATGTGACAAGTGCAGGGAACCCCCACTAAAGAAAAAATGCGTCACTTGGGGTCAAAAAGTGATTCCTTTGTCATTTTTCAACAAAGCACAGAGCAATCGAACTGATAATTGTACCAAGATGCTGATAAAATATAAGACATCAAAGAAAAGCATTTCTGAGTTCACACGCCTAATAAAATAAAAATAAAAGCAACCCTTAGATTCTGAACATTGTAGAGGAGTGAACTTTCAAGGCTCAAGAAAACACAGACTAAACTGGATAAATGAGTGTACATCAGGGATGCAGAACAAGGACAGATGACATAAAATATGAGAGAAAAATAGAAGCAATATGCACATACCTTAGCTAAATAAAAATCAGTCCTTGAAAAGAACAGAATCTGCCATTTCCAGCAAAGGGTTCAAACAATCAGGAGAGAATTTCCTTGCAAACATGTAAGAGTAGGTAGAATTTGATTCCCTTAGTTTGTAAATCAGCTCAATGGAGATTTCAAGAGGATGATAAGTATGTGGATGCCCATCTACGCTACCTGTCCAATTAACTCTAGTCAAAGTAAATCCTGTGCATCCATTTGGATCCTGCATCGATAGCATTGTAGGAAAATAATGTTCCTCTGGATAGCAGGAATTCAGATTCAAACAAGGAAGCTTAAACTTTCTCCATAGCTTCCTATCCTTGATTACCATCAAAGTATGTCTCCGTGTAAGCAGAAAAAACTGAGAACCCACACGAAATTCATCGAAATGTACTTCAGGGATCATCACATCATTCCCCCTGGCGTTATATCGATCCCATAAAAATGGCTCCTTATCAAGAATTTCAATATAGCTACGGAAATCTAAATCCCTGGATAATGCTCTCATATCAAAAAGAAAATCGTACAAGTAATTGAACGAGTGAAGTGGGATGCAGTGCTGCGAAATGAGAGCAAAGTAAGTGTTAGATGGGTCATCAAGCATCGCCGTCGCGAGAAGGCGGCGGGCGGCGGAAATAAGTGTCGGTGAAGATCTCTGTGTCCTCTTAGAAGGTATTAACTTGTCCTTAAAAACACCTTCTAGAGAAGGGATTTTCACAAAAGGGTCGGCATGAACATAGATATTGTATTGTTTAAGGGTTGCATTCGCGAAGAAAAGTTCCCACAAAGGGGCAAAATAGAGTTCGGAGTTGGTGAGGAAAAGGAACGCAATTTTGGGGCGACGCACAGCAGCGGAAAGATGAGACTTAACCGCCGGATGCCGAGTAGAGTGGCGTGAGAAATTGGCAGCGTCCATTGCAATAGCCTTATGGAAAAGCGAGAGATCGTCGAGCTCATCGGGGTCGGAAATTAAGATTTGACGGGGAGGAAGAAAGTGAGATGCCACAAAAAAGTACAAAACCGGGAAAGATAGAAGAAGGGCAAGAGCTGGAATAATTGCAGATGGAGTGGAAGAAAACATCGCCATTGCTAGATGGATTCACTTTTTCTGTCGGTTTTCTCTTGTCGGAAATGAAGAATAATATGTAAAAACAAAATGAGATCTCATACCAGCGGCTGGATTAGGTTTCCGGTGGCGGAGAATACCGATCGGCAAGAGATACTCAAGGAAGTGATAACACTCTGGAGAAGAACCACGCGAGTGAGCGAGAGGTGGAGACGCAAACAGAAATATCAACCCAAACAACCACCACCACCACCACCTCTCTTAATAACATTTCTTATTTGCCACATACCTTTTCTTTTCTTGCTTTTTAGTCACACAACTTTTGATTCAACTCTCTACCTTTTAATAATAACTAGATTGCACCATTCAATCGGATTCGTCTAGCTCAACCGATGCACATCAGGTGTGAGGTGGTAAGGGTGCATAAAAATTTAAAAAAATTTAAAAAAAAAATCAAAAAAATATTTTTTAATTAATTTGTATACAATTTTATACAATCCATTATATTAGTAATCGAAATTATTTAAAATATTATTGAATTATTGAGTAAATCGTAAAAAAATAATATATTTATATTATTTTAATCAACGAATCCTTAAGGCACCATAATCGGATTAGTAAAAAATTAACGAATCTCGCACCCACGCACCCTGAATCTCGCACCTCGCATCAATGTTGGTGCAGCATAGAATAATAATATATTGACATGTTGATAGAGATTAAAATTTTAAGTAATAAGATTTTTTTTTCTTAGTCATGGTATCAAGATTTATTTCAATGAATCAAAAATTATTTTCTAATTTAGTGATTTTCTTGGAAATTTTTCTATATCCAAAATTTACTTCATTCCCATAACATTCTAACCCTAGCTATACTCTTGATTTTTAGAAGATCGATTGTTTAATCCGAATCTTACATTCATAAATTTAGTATTGATTCTTTCAAATTCTCGAATTATTTCATTAAATAGTCATTTTAAATAATTAACACCACCATACTAGTAATATTGTTTAAGAAATATGAATCAAACATGTGTGGATGAAAATATACGAGATTTAGGGTTTAGGTTCGAATCACCTTTGGGTTGATTAGGTAAATAAAATAAAATGGAAATAGATATGAATGAAAGAAGATGGAGTAATAAGAATTTGTAAGTGTACTTGGTAAGGTGGGGTGCAAATGTCTAAAGAAACGAAAAGTTAATGTGAAGCAAGCTAATTCTTCTAATGGAGGGTCAGCAGTCAACAACTTCCTCCTTTACATTTAATTGGTTGGTGGCTATCTGATTTACCTCTTTCTTAAAAAATCATAATTAGTATAGTCATATGTAACTTATAATATTTATCCAAATAATGAAAATAGCTCCGTTGTACTGGACAATGTTAGACTATATGAGTGTATGAGTTGAATCAATGTTTTAAAAATTTAGTATACTATACAAGTCTAGACATCGGATATGTCGTGTCGGATCTATATCGAATATATCAATTATATATGAGATATGTACCATAATAATAAAATAAAATAAATTATTAACCTAGATAAAATATATAGTTTTTTAATGTATTCTCAATTTATATTCTTCTTAATTAGAAAAAAAAATACAAACTTTAGATATCTTATTTTCCCAAAGCAAACAAGTAAATATGTCTCAACCCACTCAAAACTAGTATTGATCGATATTTTGTTTAAATATTGACCAAACCGATATGTCTGAATTTTTATATAATATGGATCCGTATATCAAAAAATTCAAAGGAGTGACTTGCCTTGCCAACTCAGTTAGCCGAGGGAGAGATAGTGGGCTTGTTTGGTTTTCAGGTGGCCGCCACGGTGCGACCACCGTACTGTGATTTTTTTAACCTGCACCAAACGATCCCACAATCACGGTCGTCTCACCTGTAAATTTTCACAGCCATGTGGCCATACCGAATCGGTATGGTGAATTGAACGTGATATGGTTATTTACTATACTACCCTTCATATTTACACTAATTACTTTAAGTCCTAACCTAATTAAACACAAGCCCGCAGCAGCAAAGTTCTACGGATTCACAGCCGCAGCAATATTTACAGATTCACAGCCGCAGCAGCAAGCGTGTGGGCATTCTTCGTTCTTCATTCTTCGTTTCTTCTAAAAACGCTCGCGAATCAGTGTTTGTTGTTTCATTCACAAGATATTTTGTTCGATTTTGTGTATTTGAAGCTTTAGGAATGTGTTTTTCAGTTTTGTGGTTTTGTGGATTTGTGCGAATTTTGTGAATTTTTGTGAATTTGTGCGGATGGTTTAAAATCTAAATACACCAGTGTACTGTAAGATGAAGGCAGTATACGGCAGATGTATACTGAAAAATGAAGGCAGTACTGAAAAATGCAAGATGAAGACAGTACTGAAAAATGCTTCTTTAATCATTTTTGAAATGTGAATTAATCAAGCTGTGCATGATGATATTTGATGCATTACAGAATTTTATTTCTATGTTGTACCAACATGTTGCTTACTAATATATTTAAAGTATTTGAATGATCTTTTGAATTGTTAATATGATGTTAGGGGTGTTAATGATTTTTTTTTGCGGACAATAGAAAAAAATGGAGAATTTAGAAGGTACCATTTCAAAAATTAAAAGTGTAGCAACTTGGGATAGACGGTTAACAGAGACATTTGTTCGATTATGTGCCGCGGAAGTTATTAAAGGAAATAGGTCTGGTACTTGTTTGAATAAGGTGGGTTGGAAAAATGTTGTCACGGAATTTCATAACACGATAGATGTAAACTATCCCAGAGAAAAACTGAAAAACCGTTGGAATACACTAAAAAAAAAATGGGTTATTTGGTTGAACCTAAGAAAGAAAGCATCCGGTTTAGGAATGGAAATCGATGGAAATACTGTGGTAGCTGATTCTGCTTGGTGGGATGCAGCTGAAGAGGTATGTTTAACATTTAAAATGAATATTTCATTAGATTTCATGTTCCAGGTAATCACTCCCAAACATGTGCAATGCAGGAAGATAAAAGATATGTAAAGTTTCGTAATAATGGACCATATGGAGAAGAGGATCAAAGAATTATGTTCAGTGATGTTGTGGCTACTGGTGAGTACATCTACACATCAACAGAAACGATACCGTCACAGAGCTTGGATAGAAACAGAGAAGCATATGAAGTTAATAGGGGAAATTGGGAAAATCTAGAAGATATATTCACCGATGATACACAAGGTGTACAAGTAGATGCATCTCCTAAAATTGGTTCTAATTATGTTGGAATGTCTACTAAAGCAACAAAAGTCAATAAAAAAAAGAGAAAAAATATTGAGTCTATGAACTCAATGAAGGACTTGGCTAATTCAATGGATAAATTAGCTTCTATAGATCCAGAGTTTGAGTAAATTGATAGATGTATTAAACTTCTAAATGATCTCCCTGGGGTTGTAGTTGGTAGTCAATTCTACTATGATGCTATAAAGACATTTAAAACAACTTTCAATAGGACGGTATTCTTAGGAATGTCATCTGTTCAACAAAAATTGAAATGGTTGCATTTGGAATTGAGTGGTGGCTCTTCGTAATTCGACTAATACTTTCAGCTTTTAACATTGACAATATATTCAATTTGATGTTTGCAAACTATTGCTGGTTTGAATTGTTACTTTTATTATTATTAGTGTTATGTGTAGTTGGTTTTATGTATTGTTAGTTTATGTCGTGTACTTCTTTATCTATAATCTTGGTATATATATGTACATATAGGTATACATGACGACATGGAAATCGTTGGCGAAAACAAAAAAACAAAAAATGAAAAAAAGACTTGCCTCAACAATTGGGCATTTTGCTTATGAAGTAGGGTTTTATTCACATTACACAAGAGTTAGTACCCAAATTCCACAGAATAATAGAGATTACAGTGAAGCTCAATGGTTAAAACACATATTGGAAGGACACTGGAGAGAATGTCACAATAAATTCAGGATGAAGCCACATGTGTTCCACAAGTTATGTGTATTGCTTCATGATCAATATGGTCTTCGTCAAATAGGTAGTTGTTCTGTGCATGAACAATTAGCAACTTTCATGCTTATTGTAGGTTTGGGAGTACCTCGTAGAGGTCCTGCTACCACAGACCTACAACAATCAAGTTACACGGTACAAAGATCATTCAAAGCTGTTTTGGATGTCTGTGTTAAGATGTCTAAGGATTGGATACGTCACTTTCATGACCTCAATCAACCCCATCCTCGTTTAGAAAATAATTCATTTGTTTGGTCATACTTCAAGGTAAAAGTTATGAGAATATATTTTATCTAGTCCCCATATAAGATTTGACATATTGATGTCGTTTTTTACAGGAGTGTATTGGTTGTATCGATGGAACACATATTCTTACACGTGTCCCAGATGACAAGAAGTGTCCATGGATAGGTCGAGATGGATATCCATCGCAAAATATCATGGTCATTTGTTATTTTGATTTCAATATTACTTATTGTGTAGCTAGTGAGGAGGGGTCACAACATGATTCTCGAATACTTCGCGAAACTATGCAGGATAAACGAAGAAAATTTCATGTCCCACCGGATGGTAAATATAAATTTTGCAAACTAAATTTATTCACGGATCTTCTAAATGTTATTTTTTTGTAGGTAAATATTACTTAGTTGATTCTGGATATGCAAATGTGAAAGGATTCTTAGCACCATATCGGGGAAAGCGGTACCATCTACAACAATTTAATACCCACAACTATCGGAGTCCCGATGAGGTTTTCAATCATCAACATTCTCATCTACGATCCATAGTTGAACGGACAATAGATATATGGAATAATAAATTTTCAGGTGTTACAAATATTAGAAGAGGAACCAACATTCAGACGCAAGTAGCACTCGTTCCAGCCACCATGGCTATCCACAATTTCATTCTACAAGTTGATCGAATGGATCCAACATTTCAAGATTTAGAAAACAATGAGATTCGGGCAAATGATAATGCCGAGATGGAACCTAATGTCGAGGATGATGTGAATGATAGATTGATGAATGAAGTTAGAGATGAAATTCGTGATACGATCGTAAAATCGATGTCGACCGCCCGTCGTAGACGTTACCGCCTATTATAATATGTGAATATTTTTAATACTTTTTGATTGAAATATATGTATTTCAATATATTTTAGTATTTATTTGATATTAATGTATTTATAACAAATATACTAACATAAGGGTTAAAAATGACATTTTACTAAAATCACGGTACGATCACTGTACTTTTTGCAACAGTTTTTTAAATCCCGATCATAATTATCACAATCATCTCAACGCACGGTACGATTACCGCACCTCACCGTGATTTTGAAAAGCTAAACCAAACAACCTCAATATTTGGTCTCTTGTCTCAATTTCAAACTAGACCCGAGTAATGAGACTCAAAAACATGTAATTTGGTATGATTAATCCGGGTCCGAGTTTGAATTTTATCAATCCTAACCCGTAGAATGCATTTCCGAAATAATGTTGTTTTAAAACTATTGTTGAGAAAGGCAAATTGGCATTATCAGCTTTATGAGTGAAACTAGCCGCCTATCACGCGCACTTATCTAACTATAAAATTATAATATTTTATTTAAAAAAAGGAAAAGATTTGGGTCAGACGTATATTGGAATAAAAAGGTCGGTCACATCACTCATTNTTCTCAAACGTCTTGGATGTCATGTAGTACTATAAACGTATTTTCGAAAGTCGTAATATCTGATACAATAAATGAAGTTTGCAATTGCTAATGTCTCTTAATCCAATAGTGTCTTAGGTGTCATGTTATCTTGGATTGCATTATGAACGTATTTGCAAAAGTCGTAATGTCCGCCTATAGCGAACCAACGTTATGTCATCTACATACATAACGTAGATGTATGTCATCTATTGTTATGTGGGGGCTTGTTTGGTTTTCAGGTGGCGGCCACGGTGCGACCACCGTACTGTGATTTTTTTCGCCTGCACAAAACGATCCCATAATCACGGTCGTCTCACCTGTAAATTTTTACAGTCATGTGGCCATACCGAATCGGTATGGTGAATTGAACGTGATATGGTTATTTACTATACTACCCTTCATATTTACACTAATTACTTTAAGTCCTAACCTAATTAAACACAAGCCCACAGCAGCAAAATTTTGTTCTACGGATTCACAGCCGCAGCAATATTTACAGATTCACAGCCGCAGCAGCAAGCGTGTGGGCATTCTTCGTTCTTCATTCTTCGTTTCTTCTAAAAGCGCTCGCGAATCAGTGTTTGTTGTTTCATTCACAAGGTATTTTGTTCGATTTTGTGTATTTTGAAGCTTTAGGAATGTGTTTTTCAGTTTTGTGGTTTTGTGGATTTGTGCGAATTTTGTGAATTTTTGTGAATTTGTGCGGATGGTTTAAAATCTAAATACATCGGTGTACTGCAAGATGAAGGCAGTACACCGCAGATGGGTATACTGAAAAATGAAGGCAGTACTGAAAAATGCTTCTTTAATCATTTTTGAAATGTGAATTAATTAAGTTGTGCATGATGATATTTGATGCATTACAGAGTTTTATTTCTATGTTGTACCAACATGTTGCTTACTAATATATTTAAAGTATTTGAATGATCTTTTGAATTGTTAATATGATGTTAGGGGTGTTAATAATTTTTTTTTGCGGACAATAGAAAAAAATGGAGAATTTGGACGGTACCATTTCAAAAATTAAAAGTGTAGCAACTTGGGATAAACGTTTAACAGAGACATTTGTTCGATTATGTGCCGCGGAAGTTATTAAAGGAAATAGGCCTGGTACTTGTTTGAATAAGGTGGGTTGGAAAAATGTTGTCACGGAGTTTCATAACACGACATGTGTAAACTATCACAGAGAAAAACTGAAAAACCGTTGGGATACACTAAAAAAAGAATGGGTTATTTGGTTGAACCTAAGAAAGAAAGCATCCGGTTTAGGGATGGAAATCGATGGAAATACTGTGGTAGCTGATTCTGCTTGGTAGGATGCAGCTGAAGAGGTATGTTTAACATTTAAAATGAATATTTCATTAGATTTCATGTTCCAGGTAATCACTCCCAAACATGTGCAATACAGGAAGATAAAAGATATGTAAAGTTTCGTAATAATGAACCATATGGAGAAGAGGATCAAAGAATTATGTTTAGTGATGTTGTGGCTACTGGTGAGTACATCTACACATCAGCAGAAACCGTACCGTCACAGAGCTTGGATAGAAACAGAGAAGCATATGAAGTTAATGAGGGAAATTGGGAAGATCTAGAAGATCTATTCACCAATGATACACAAGGTGTACAAGTAAATGCATCTCCTAAAATTGGTTCTAGTTATGTTGGAATGTCTACTAAAGCAACAAAAGTCAATAAAAAAAAGAGAAAAAATATTGAGTCTATGGACTCAATGAAGGACTTGGCTAATTCAATGGATAAATTAGCTTCCATGGATCCAGAGTTTGAGCAAATTGATAGATGTATTAAACTTCTAAATGATCTCCCTGGGGTTGTAGTTGGTAGTCAATTCTACTACGATGCTACAAAGACATTTAAAACAACTTTCAATAGGGCAGTATTTTTAGAAATGTCATATGTTGAACAAAAATTGCAATAGTTGCATTTGGAATTAAGTGGTGGCTCTTCGTAATTCGACTAATACTTTCAGCTTTTAACATTGACAATGTATTCAATTTGATGTTTGCAAACTATTGCTAGTTTGAATTGTTAATTTTATTATTATTGGTGTTATGTGTAGTTGGTTTTATGTATTGTTAGTTTTATGTTGTGTACTTCTTTATCTATAATCTTGGTATATATATGTACATATCGGTATACATGACGACATGGAAATCGTTTGCGAAAACAGAAAAACAAAAAATGAAAAAAAGACTTGCCTCAACAATTGGAAATATTGCTTATGAAGTAGGGCTTCATTCACATTACACAAGAGTTAGTACCCAAATTCCACAGAATAACAGATATTACAGTGGAGCTCAATGGTTAAAACACATATTGGAAGGACACGGGAGAGAATGTCACAATAATTTCAGGATGAAGCCACATGTGTTCCACAAGTTATGTGTATTGCTTCATGATCAATATGGTCTTCGTCAAATAGGTAGTTGTTCTGTGCATGAACAATTAGCAACTTTCATGTTTATTGTAGGTTTGGGAGTACCTCATAGAGGTCCTGCTACCACAGACCTACAACGGTCAAGTTACACGGTACAAAGATCATTCAAAGCTGTTTTGGATGCATGTGTTAAGATGTCTAAGGATTGGATACGTCACTTTCATGACCTCAATCAACCCCATCCTCGTTTAGAAAGTAATTCATTTGCTTGGCCATACTTCAAGGTAAAAGTTATGAGAACATATTTTATCTAGTCCCCATATAAGATTTGACATATTGATGTCGTTTTTTACAGGAGTGTATTGGTTGTATCGATTATTCTTCCACGTGTCCCAGATGACAAGAAGCGTCCATGGATAGGTCGAGATGGATATCCATCGCAAAATATCATGGTCATTTGTGATTTTGATTTCAATATTACTTATTGTGTAGCTGGTGCGGAGGGGTCACAACATGATTCTCGAATACTTTGCAAAACTATGCAGGATAAACGAAGAAAATTTCCTGTCCCACCGGATGGTAAATATAAATTTTACAAACTAAATTTATTCACGGATCTTCTAAATGTTATTTTTTTGTAGGTAAATATTACTTAGTTGATTCTGGATATGCAAATGTGAAAGGATTTTTAGCACCATATCGAGGAAAGCGGTACCATCTACAACAATTTAATACCCACAACTATCGGAGTCCCGATGAGGTTTTCAATCATCGATATTCTCATCTACGATCCATAGTTGAACGGGCAATAGGTATGTGGAAGAATAAATTTTCAGGTGTTACAAATATTAGAAGATGAACCAACATTCAGACGCAAGTAGCACTCATTCCGGCCACCATGGCTATCCACAATTTCATTCGACAAGTTGATCGAATGGATCCAACATTTCAAGATTTAGAAAACGATGAGATTCGGGCAAATTATAATGCCGAGATGGAACCTAATGTCGAGGATGATGTGAATGATAGATTGATGAATGAAGTTAGAGATGAAATTCGTGATACGATCGTAAAATCGATTTCGACTGCCTGTCGTGGACGTTACCGCCCATTATAACATGTGAATATTTTTAATACTTTTTGATTGAAATATATGTATTTCAATATATTTTAGTATTTATTTGATATTAATGTATTTATAACAAATATACTAACATAAAGGTTAAAAATGACATTTTACTAAAATCACGGTACGATCACTGTACTTTTTGCAAACAGTTTTCTAAATCCCGATCATAATTATCACGGTCATCTCAACGTACGGTACGATCACCGCACCTCATCGTGATTTTGAAAAGCTAAACCAAACAACCTCTATTATTTTGAAGTAAAAATAGAGTTCAACGTACTCAATATCCACAAAAGAATATAAGGAAACCACATG
>RWGZ01001769.1:660116-713812 GCA_009725065.1 Utricularia reniformis | reverse complement strand
TATAGTATAGCAAAACTCCCAATAATTTCATTCTAAAACCATGAAATTAACCAATAGATTCAAGTAAGCGCACAATTCAGAGAAAAACGAGCCAGCGAAATTGCTTTCATCTTCCATTTCTTAATAACTACGGAGTGAAGCAGAATAATCGGAACTGTAAACTTGCCTCATTTGAAACGCTTTGGGTCCCAAATTTGCCATCCCAGTACATTGTGCTTATTCGGTAGATTTGCCGCACAGTCAATTTCTGATATTAGATTTGAAACAAGTTCAGATAAAGTATCATACAAGCCAAGATTTTTTTTAAAACGATACTAAAATAGCGATGTATGTAATTTTCATAAACCTTACCGGACAAAGATCTTGTCGAATCTCATCCAATGATTTCTTACTCTTTTGATGTATTACCTAAATAATTGCATCATATTTTCAATCAACTACATGCTAATGGATGAATCAAGAACACGAAAATCAGATACATCTCGAGGCCATACCAAAAACCCAACAGCTTGCCTGATGTCACTTAGCTCTTGCCAAGATGTTCCAGAAAACTGCGCATTTCAAGATCGATTCAACATAAAAAATGAAATCCAGCTACAGATATGGAATAAGTAAAAAAATATTCCAAGAACCTCTTCTGTTGCATTGACTATCCATTTTTCCAACTCGGCAAGTCCAGATTTGACATATTCACCATTTAAAAAAGTGCAGCATTCACGTCGGAGAAGAAGACTACAATTATTGAAACTTGAAGTAACATCACTTTTGTAAGGACCTTAGAAGAAGCTCGGAATAAAATAAATACCTGTTGAATAATTGTATATTGATAAATGAGAAAACCTGCGTGGTAAGTTTCTTGATGAAAAATGAAGGAACCTGAAAATTCATTGAGCTAAATCACATATAATTCAAAAGGGTAAATAGAATAGAAAATTCATTCACGGGAAAATCGGCATACATAATTTTTCTTTAAATGATTCATCAGTGAGTCCAAGAACTTGATAATGCTGTCCCACTCGGTACTTGGTGGATTATGAGGAGCACCCGCAGGGGATCTAGAGGACTTCTCTCCATGAACTCGCTTATTCTTTGGTGCCTTTGGAAATATCAAAGATGTCAGATTAACGCAAAGTCCTAGATAACATTAGATTTATTCAGACAGTATAATTCCAAGAGCTGATTCATTCATCCTCAGTATCTCATTTTATATGAAATAATGTTGATACGGACTGCCATTCGAAATGTCAGGTTATTATGATTATCAAATCCTAGGATCTTAATTCAGAGTCCAACCTACGAAGCAGACAGTTACCAGTGAATCTCACGCTATTAGCTAACTAATTCTAGCTTAGTTCTTTGGCTTACAGCAAGTACCTACATTATACATGATAATACACATTGCACGGAAACTTAACCGGCAAGAATATTAGGAACTGAAAACATCAAAACAGCCAATATAAGAAATGACAATAATATGCATCATTCATATGGTAGTCATATAGATAGAGTACATAATTATGCTGACGAGCTTTGTTGTACTAGATCAAGCTATAAAGTGGATATACCTGAATGCACCATGTCAGTAGAGGAAGTATTTCTTTTTTCTGATTATCCCGGATCAAACCAAATATTTTCTCAACACAAGCAGTCAACTGCTGTTTGAATAGCAGTGCAGGATACTTAGCTTCTGTATGAGACAAGCCATCATCAACACCACGGTACTTGAAAGATGACCTAGAGCCCTATAAAACATCATGAAATGTTTAGGTTTTTAGCTGGTGAAACAGTATGAATACATAGTTTTTTTTAACGAAAATCAAGTTAGATGATGTAAAAATTAAAGACCATGAAGCAAGCTCGTTCTCTAGCATGCAGAATTAAAGCTGCCATATAAGCTTACAAAGGAAAATAGGAAAAAATATAAACCCAGCGGACATAAAACAACTCTAATAGGATAACAGAACTAAGTCAAGCCCTTGCAACAGGCTGCCTGTCTTCCATCATTGGATGTGAAAAAACATGCTATTCTAAATAAAAGTAAGAAAGCTTATGGCCGTTGAAATGCTAACTTATAATGTTTAGTAGATTCAGACCATCTCCAACTTACTTGAAACCGTCTCATGTCAAGGACTGCGGATCCAACTGAACGGTGAGCACCAGCAGTCAAAAACCCATTAGACTGTAGTTTTCTTTGGACAAGACATAAAAGTGCAGATGCATTCGACAACCAGTAGGGTAAATTACCATCCTCATCACCCTCCTGAAATAGTTACAAAAAAGGATATCTAGCAAATGTCTTCGAATAGAGATTCCGGAAAGTGAAATTTGGAACAGCTATGGCCCTATACATTCTGGCTGACATATTAAGTACATAGGTGCATGACATCAAGTTACTGGTAAGGAATGATACAAGACAATAAAGATTATTACATCAATCAAGGATACAGGATTATTAATGTATACCTTCAGAACATCAGTGATGCTAGCAATGATAGAGTCAAACATAGGAGTTCTCTCATAATCAAAGGCATGCCAATGAAGGAGGCAGTTGTAGATGACACAAGCAGCTACTGGTTTGCCATCTTTGAACCCCATGTTCTCCTTTATGCAGCGGTTAAGAATTTCCAGGTTTTCCTATTTGTACAAAAGGTATCAGCAATAAAAAAATTAGTAAGCATCATCTCATCAATTAATGGGTTTATCGAATCTAATCACACAAATGTTTAAAGAACCATAGAAAACCAAAACTGAGGGAAGAAAAACCTGATTTTTTACAATCCCAGATCTAGTTCGGAAGGTATCAGAAAAACCATGGGACAACTGAGCAATGTATTTGGAAGGAGTAGGCGATTCCTGCAAAAAACTCACGATAGCAATGCTAATCAAGGAAAAGAGATCATTGATTACATCAAATTTTTGTCAGAAACTTACGTATGAATTTTTATCATCAGAAGAAAGAACCAGTGCACCTGAGAACTTCTGTTCAAAATAAAGGAGAATGAGATCATTAAATCAACAATATTACTCGTGATATATGAATATATAGGCATGTGAGGAACTATCCATCATTTACATCAATATCTCCAGTTTCATTGCTCTTCGAAGTTATTTTTTTATGGCGCAGGATATGATTCTCATGCTCCAGATTCAACAGCTTCTTTTCAACGCTGAAACAATTAAAAAAACAAAAAATTTGAAGCATATTAGATATGCAAACATTATAGTTACTGAATGGAATATCTATAAATGCTACAAAAATACAAGAAATCTGCCGCACTTTTTTCCACATGATTTTCTGCTTCATACAAGCATCAAACCAAAATAATTCAGAAAATCGTCAATACCTTAGCAAATTTTTTTGTAACTCTGAACTCCTTTTTTCAACTTCAGTAACTGCACTAGCTGCACCCTGTTTAGCCTGAGAAATTTCAGACTCCAGCATAATCTTTTTCTCTTCAAATGCATTAACAGTCTTCTGCAGAAGGTAGTTTGGGACATCCAAAAATTAATATCATAAAACATTCAATGTAAATTTTTTTGATATTAATAAAATAAAAAACAACAAGGTAATAAAAGTAAATTAGCACTGATCTCATACTAATTCAAAATAAGACCTTAATATCTGATAAGTTCTGAGCCAGCTTACAAGATTCAATAGAGTAGTTGAAATAATAAATGGAACTGGAGTGTATTCAAAATTAATAGGAAAAATAAATAAAAAAAAACGCAGAAGCAACTACAGTGTAAAGTATAAAATTAGATGCTCATGAAAGAATGAGAAGCATTGATTGATAGGCTTAAGATGAAGGCCAGTAGATTCCAGAAGAGAAGTACCCTCAGCAGTGCATTTTCATTCTTTAATTCCAACAGCATGACAATCTCCTTTTCAATGGTACATTTTTCCTTCACAGACAATTCAAGTTGTCTTTCCAACTCTGTGTTCTTGTTGAACTCATTGAGAATTGCCAGTTTTGCAGATTCCAATTGCAATTTCAGAGATTCCACTGTCTTTTGAAGTTTTGTGATTTCAATTGATTTAGCCTCGTCGTTTGATATCTGCAGTTCATAACAGCATTTAACTAAGGGGGAAGAGTAGACATGTTAATGGTTCAAAAAAGAAATTACAATAGCATATGTTCTGAAGAAATATATGTAGAAACAAAGAGAAGAACCCCAACCATTAAGAATAAATTCTGGATGCTGGAAAAACATCAACATTACCATTTACAAAATCAAATGCTGTGGAAGCACCCATTGATTACAACTTAAGAGATCTTATCTTCTATTTTTCTTAATACAGAGGAACATGACAGAAACACAACTACACAAAAGCAGCTAAACAATGATCTTCAAATAAAAAAACACACATATCATAATTCAAAGTAGCATTTGGCAAGCTGAATCAGTTGAAAAAAACAGAAGTTTCATAAATTTAGTACCCGCAATTTTTTCTCCAGATGCAACCTCCAAGTTAAATCTTCCACCTGCTTTTCAAGCTTGCTTTTTGCTAAACGCAGCACACCAGCCTCATTCGCTTCCTGATCAAAGATTTTATACAATGAAAATATACAGATAACAGACCTTGTCAAAAAATTGGGCACTGTCATCTACATACAAAAATATTTGGACTCCAGTAGGCCAAATAAAAGAGTCATTCAATAAGAACCAATTTAGAAATTGCAAGACCAAAGCATTATGATACCATCAGAGCTATAAATGGTTCTTACTCAATAGCTAAAACAACCAGAAAGGAAAACTAAGAAACATGCTTCTAACATGGCTTATCGACCTGTTCCACATACACAGGAAAGGGCGAAATAGATATCAAACATGGCAAACCTAGAATAAAAAATAATCAGTGAAAGTTAACACATTAACAGAATATTGTATATCCACAATTCACATAACTATAGAGCATACAATGAAAAAGTCGTAATATAGTAACTATAGTTATCACCAACGTCAAGCAGGCTGATAAATAATACCTGAATTTTAATAAAAACAGATAAAGAACAGAAAACATGCGTTTCAAGTATTTTATTAAACAGTTTTCCTTCATTCAATCCTAAGTGTCTTACCTTTAGCAACCATGTTATAACATAATCAATATAAACTAGACACTAACAAAGTAAAATTAGAGGAAAAAATCAGTAAAATTTTGAAGAAGTGCAGCAGCTTCAACAACTAAATGTTGGAAAAATATGATTCAAAGAGAGTTCATGCCAAAAGCGATATCTTCTCAAACATAACTATCAACTGCCTATTTTTTTAAGAGACAACACCCCCTACCATTCTAGCTCATAAGAGGAACATCAGATTTCGAATCCAAAAGGTATTATAGTCTTAATCTGATACCAAACACAACAGAATTGGTGAAGAATAAAACATACCTAACTAAAAGAATAATAACAGACCCAATTGAAATGGTTTACCAAACTTGGCCTCTAACCTTTTTGAGCTTCCTGAGTTCTCTCTTGGCCAATTTCTGCCTCCAGTGACACTGTATTGCAATAATTTTTGATTGGCGACTTTGGTAAAGAGAGTAGACATGGAACATTCTCCACTTGGCCTGGTAAAAGACAAATGTAATTAGCAGTTTTCCATTTAAGTATCAAGCAAATAGGCAAAATGAAACAACGATAACAAAAGAGGTGAGAACATCAGAAAAAATAAAATACAATTTACAGCAGCACACAGAAGACAAAGAAGAGTAAAAATGTAGTACTTTACCTTAGCACCTCAGAAGACATTCAAATAATAGCAAATTAAATAGCCTAATGCAGCTAACAGTGAAAGGAGTATATGGAATATTATATATATTTCTGGTAAACACTTCAACCCTTTTCTCTGTGTCCCACTTACTATGTTCAAAGCAAATCTAAGCAATTAAAATTTCAGATAGCACAAAGAATATCTTCTCATCAACAAAATTGATCCATTAGACAAACATATACGGTGAAATAATTAAAAACTTGACAAGCATAAACTTCATTATGCCAATGAACAAACTGTGACAAGAATCATTTGAGTTTGAAATTCCCAGGACCTTCTAAAGACTTTCCCAAGAACAGTATCAGGGGACAATAACAGGTAAACTAGAAAGCATAAACGCATGCCTGGATAACAGTGGCAGCTTTGTTTTGCTTTATAAGCAAAAACTTTTGGCGCAATAAGAAACCACGGATAATAGACTGTATGAGTATAGAAGCTTCCTGGAGTTGCATGTATGAATGTCTGAAAAACCAGAATCTGAAAGATTTCTGGATTATCACAGCAGCAGCCGTTTCGCGCATTGAAGCAAACATTTTACGAGCAAAATAGCCTGTCAAATTTCAAAATTAGATAACATATTTTAAAGGAATATGCACCTTATCTGCAACACCATCAGATCAAAATACAATAAATCACAAGGGTTACTTTGTATTCATATTACATCGGCATTTTTCCATTTACCGGAAAATACACACAAAACAAAAAACTCAGCCTACAAACAAGCATTCTACCGAATGAATTGGTAAATATCACGCTTCCAAAATAAAAAGTTCTAAACAGCTTTCCTGTGATAGGCAAGAAAAAAATATCATAGAAGCCAGCTAAAATGCGTCAGAAATCACAAACACAGCAAATGTACTTCCTATAGAATTTTCCCTCAAAAAATCAGTAATCTCCGCCATTGCTTGAAAAAATGAATAGCATCTCTATATAGAATGATCTAAAAATGAGATACTGCTAAACAAGCTTACACTCGTAGATGAACAAGTTTATTAAAACAATTTCACCAATATGGTACTTGAATAAAGAACCTGAGAGTGTGCTGAGTAAAATACTAAATTCACAGGCTCTTTGACAAGCCAACATTACCTCTATAACATGATTGTAGGGAACTTGCACCAGCTCGACAATACATAAAATTCCTTCGGGCAATAAATTTTCGAAGATGGCATTGTATGTGCTTTGCAGCATAATCAATCACCTCTGCTCGGTGCAAGTCTAATATGCCTATTTGACCAGCTCTAAGAAAAACTTTGGTCTTCCCCAACTGCCAAGAAGATTAAACAATTGGTGTGTGTCCAATACATATTAAACAAAAGCACAGTTGCAGTTCATACACGCAAAATTCAGTATATGGCTCTGAAGTGTAACAAACCTGAAAGTTGCCAAGCTTTAGTCTCTCCAATATTTTCAGAGTCATGGTTTTATCATCATAGCTGAAACAGAAAATGAGCACATGAACAAAAACACAGAAATTCCGTTGCAAATGAAAGAGCATAAGTACCATCAACACAAAGATATCAAAATATTGAGCCATTCATCATCTTTTTCAGCTATCATATCTAAGCATATAGTGCTATGCAGTAGCTAATGCAACTTTTTACATCAATATTGCCTAGATCTAGATATTTATTATCTAATTTTATTTTCCTAGGTATCCAATTAGATTCATGAACGATGTATGACTGGTGAATAACCTTGCATTGTTCCCAAACTATATCTATGTCATAATACATTTCCTTTCAAAAACAAATATAGTGCTATGCACACCATCAAAAGAGATAGGTAGACTCAAAAACTTATCTACTACATTTAATACCAAACCTTCTTAAAACAATGAGCATAAATGAAAATTTTAGTGGCAGAATCCTTTTGTCCTAAATCGACACCTACTTCTTCTATGTGTTTACTTCCCCTACATTTTACAAACCTCCTTGTTTGAGAAATATCCAGTAATTTAACTGCATGAATTTCAGAACAAAAAATACATAACTTTATCTAAGTTATACAACAATGTTGTAGAGAAATTGAAGCTATATATCCCAAAAGTAGGAGAAATAAGATTTATGAAGTACCGGCCATCCATAATATCCAACGCAATTATCCCAAATCTATCGACAAACTCATGGAAAGTCTTCCGTGTCGGGTAGCCAGCCAAACTTATACGTACAGCTTCCAAAACACCCTGCAAAAAAGGTCATGAACTACATGAAATCATGCATAGAATAAACAAGACCAATAAACATGGCAACTATGCGGTGAACTAAAATGTTCTAATTAGTGTCAGTATTATAGTTGGTTTCAATGAAACCAAATTTTGTTTGGAATGTACAACCCATCATTTCTTGCTAGATTATTGCATAACATTTTGTATGATAAATGTAATAAAGTTTAAACTTGCATGAATGACTGCAAGCCCCACAGAATGCCATTCT
This sequence comes from Utricularia reniformis, assembly GCA_009725065.1. Lineage (NCBI taxonomy): Eukaryota > Viridiplantae > Streptophyta > Magnoliopsida > Lamiales > Lentibulariaceae > Utricularia > Utricularia reniformis. Next base: position 705,605 of record RWGZ01001769.1, on the reverse strand, counting down.
CAATGGTATTTTTGAAATGCTGCAGGTAGGTAGGAGAATAATAATGCGTGCTCTGCCTTAATAAAATCTCAGTTTTTTTAAAAAGTTGCTGAACTGCTTTAGATAAATAGGCCTAATATGAGTAAATAACAAAGGCAATTTTTGAAGAAGAAACGTATACTTGAAAAGTTACTAATGCATACCCCGCAACGCAACTGGTGGAGGATGCTTGGACTCTCAAATCTGTGAGGCTTATTAAAAGAGTTTGGCTTAACACATCGAATGTAGTGAGGTTCTGTTGAGCTGAGAGTATCCATGAGGGCTTGGAGTTGTTGCTGCACCAAAAACAATTATTGTATAGATATTGACAAGTTGGTGCTATTACTTTTTGAGAAGAAATTGTCAATGACATAGGCATTGCTGCAGAATCAGTTGCAAAAGAGAAGCTGACCACGAATTCCAACAATAGATATATTAGGTACCTTAAACCGTGAGGCCACAGATGAAAACTTGTAAGATGATCGAAATGACTCTTCTGACAAAGATGGAAACAGGGCACGCACAAAAAAACATCTAGATGAAGCCAATAAATTGCAATGCTCATTCACCACATAATCACGATTTTTATATAAAAATGTTTCTGACTGGTAGTTCACCTGCAGCAAAAAAAATAACAGCGCGAAGAAGTTAATAATAATTGTTATAAAAAATCAATTAATTCCTCAAGGATTGATGAATTGACCTTCCCAGCATAGTGGGAAACAGTAAAATCTGTTTCAGAAAACTTGGCCTTGTGCAATCGTGGATGAGATCGGAAATTCTGGAATAGCTTATTTGAGAATGTCTCATGTGTGGATTTTGGGAACATGCTACATGTGAGGGAAATATAAGAACAATCAGAACCAACATGCAAAGAAAGCATTAGGGCCCCTTTTGAGGCTGTAGATAACGCAGTTGTATAAATATCATACAAGCATGCGTTTTTTTTTCTTTCGTACCTTATGAATACCTAATTCATAAGGTAGCAAATATATGAAATGTCTTTCAGTACAAAAAGCAGGCAAAAAAATAAATAAACTCAAATGATTGGACGGAACTTCCATATACCATGCTTCATCCAGAAGAGCAATTAATCCAATGGGTTTCTGCAAAAAATGGAAATATTGCATTACTAATTTAGTGAAATAGTCACATACTAATACAAATTAAAAAAAGCTTACAGAAAATATATGCATGATATACTAGTAATATAGATAAGAAGCCAGAACAAATAACAGAGTCACAAGTTAGTTCCACACAGTTTTCCCCACAAAAACAGGAAGCTTTTCCTACATTTGACAATGAAAGTAGCTGAATCGGACATATGCCAGGACAAATGCAAATATAACCTTCTCTATCAAGTCCAAAACATCTTGGTTGTCGATAAATTCAATATAACTCCAGTTGATCTCTTCTCTTTGATATTCTTCCTGCTCCATCTTGAATACATGCTGCAAAAATCCAAACCCGTGGAAAAAAGGGGATTAATAATTCATGAAGAAACCTGTCAGTAAAAAATGGGTAGCTCAAAAATGACATCACCTCATTAAAATGCTGTTGGAGTTTCTCATTTGCATAATTGATACAGAATTGCTCAAAGCTGTTCAAGTGAGGGAAAAGCCAATAGATTTGAATTGCATGATTAGCACAAGAAGAAAATTAAGCACATCCAAATAGTTTTGAAGAGTTCGCTAATAAATGGAATTAACCTCAGATGTACAAATATAGCATGCTAATATCGAAGAGCGAAGAGAAATGACTCACAATTAGCTACCAAAATGAACCTCAATCCCAGATGTACAAATCTGACATGCAAACTTCGCAAGGAATACAACAAAATAAACAGAAAAATTTGATAAAATATTTGAACCCTTATTTGTTTATTCCATTAAAGACTGTATACATCCTAGTAATGTTTGGTAAGAGTTCATTAAAGGCAGCCTTTGGAAACCCTAGGCATATTTTGAAGACACTACCACATTTGAAACTACAAAACAAATTCTTCAGTAAGACAAACTAGTAAATAAAAAAGCGAACAATGGAAAAATGAAGTAATGATAACATACCTATTCAACTTAAAACATTCAAAACCATAGATGTCTAGGACTCCAATCTGAACAACAGATTCCTGGTCTTGTCCAACAGCTCTGTTAATCTTGTCAACTAGCCTGAAAAATCATCTAAAACTTACCATCACCCTGTTAGTTTAATTAAACATAGTAACTTGTTAAAGAAAAAGGCACATAAAAACCAGCAGACCAGTCAAACAGCCGAGCATAAACAGTCTTAGCCAAAGTATCACGACCAGCAACAGCAGCACTACAGTCCAAAGCTTTGACAATTGCCCCCTCACGAGTTTGAATTGATCGTGCTGTAAGGGTTGCTAGCATAAGATCAATATCACACCTGAGCTAAGGCAAATGTTAAATGTCATCAAAGTTCAAGATCAGTTTATTCTGTAAATCAAGAATATGCAAAAACATCCACATCCAAGAAGATGTGGCATACGTCATCACTCAGTTGCATCATCACTGGTGAAGAAAATTTACTGGTATATTATGAATACCTAAAAAGATCAGCAGCCATCTGCAAATGGAACTTGGAAATCTCATCCTTGACAACAGATGAATCATACTCTTTTCCAGGCGAAAATTCCACATTTCCAAGATGTAAAATTGCAGCCAACGATCGAAATATTGCTTCCTGGGAATGAGAATGGTAAAGAGAAAAAAATACAAAAGAATAAGAAACTCAGTTGGATAATTAAATTTTCCAATTAACCTGTTCGACATCACTAATTCCAACAATGTCCATGGCTCTTCTTGTCTTGGCATACTCTTCTGCACTGTTCACACCTTCTAACTCATAGGTCTTACTTTGATTCAAGTAATGGAAGTTACTGGGATGACCAAGCCCATATTTCTCTGCATCCTGAGTAATATAAATGAATCGTTAAACACAAACACAACGCCATTTCCAAAAAATAACAATACTATACAAATCAAGAATTACAAACACTAAAGCCACTTATAGAATATTCTAGATCATAGTGAATACCCTGCCAGATGCACACAACTGATAAAAACAATGGTAGTTTCTCTCTGGGTCAGCTATTTGAACAACACGAGACCGTTCAAGAAGGTAAGTTCGAATTGCAGCTCCAGAAATTCGACCATTAGAATCAAACTGTATCTCCACAAACTTGCCAAAGCGACTGCAGGAAAATGCAAACTATGAATGCATTGCACAGAAAAAACAGCATGATATCCGATTCAGCTTCTGAAAGCAATGTCATCAAATTTTGATATCATGTAAGTCACAAGAGAAATCAAAAACAGATATTAACTCACAAACACTTGCATAGTTGCGAACAACAGCTTATGTTTTCTGAAAATCACTTTCAATGAACACTAACAATCTCTTCTATTTACTTCCGAAATTCAATATTAATAAAACGACAATATAATTAGTAGAGCACCCTTACTTCAAATCAGTGACATTGTATAAAAAAACCTAAGTTCGGTTTAATTAATATAAATTACTTAATGGGAAAAAAGTAATCCCAAAGCCAACAACATATATACAACCGAAAAAAAAATTTGCTCTTTTAAGAAAGTTTGGAGCTGAAAAGAGAAAAATTCAATACTTCTATAACAACGATCTCACTCACATTGTAAAAAATCCTAAGTCCGATTCATATATAAATTTCTTAAGGATAAAAAGTAAATCCCAAATCCAGCAGCATTATGCAATACCGTAAAATATATTAGCGTTTTTTTGATAGCTCAAAGATGGAAAGAATGATAACTACAGCACGGAAAAAGATAGCACATCAAAGGAACATCACTGTCCCAATCCTTTCCTAGAAATTATAAAACGTTCAAATACCTTGAATTATCATTCCTAAGAGTCCGTGCATTACCGAAGGACTCCAAGAGTGGGTTTGACTGAAACCAAAAATGTTGCAAGGTTAGGACAACCATCAGAATAGTGAAACTGGTTTCTACTAAGTAGGACAATATTCCTTATCTGAAATAGACATCCTATTAAACATTATGCTATAATGATAAAGGTTATTCAACATGACATCCCAAACTACCCAGTTACAACAGCAAACAAAGAAGAGCAACAAACCAAAGAAACAGAATCATACCTCTAGAACTTGCTGTTCAACAGTTCTGGCTTCTACGGAGGCATGACCACCCACAAAAGTAAGATATTGCATGATCAACTTAGTTGTTTCAGTTTTCCCTGCCCCACTTTCTCCACTTACCAGAATAGACTGGCTACGCCCCTCATTCATCATGGCTCTAAATCAAGAAATTAGAGAAACTCACCAAATTACAGATGGAACTTCACTACCATAACATATACAGACCTGTAGGAAGCATCAGCCACAGCAAATGCATGAGGACTCAACTCGCCAAATGGGGCTCCCTTATACTGACTCATCATATGCATGTCATATAGATGAGGCAGCTTTGCAAATGGGTTAACTGCAATCAAAATACTTCCTGTGTACGTCTAGGTTTCCATGAAGAAGTACCGGTCAGAGTCTAATGAAAATTTATGCAATAAGACATGAAATAAAATCAAATCGAAATATTCAAGATAACAATAAGCTTACACGAAGAAGGAATGTAAGGCAAAAATGAAACACTCTAGGGGGAATATTTTAAATTCCAATACAAAAAGTATTAATTTCTTGCCAAATAGATATATTATTCCTCTCTTCCTAAATATGATGTCACCAAAATATAAAGAACAAGGCTTCTCATTCCCTGTTTTCCACAAACAAAAAATCCATTCACTACTTATCTTATAATTAGTTTTATGGCATGTGAGTTATCTCCAAAAGTTTATAGTTCTAGTGAGTAGCCAAATCATTTCAGAGAAACTGAAAGATGCCTTACGCTGGATTACTTGTAGGATGATGCACTTTTGCTGCATCATCCAAAAAAACTCCACTAATATTTATAACCATCATATGAAACCAAACGCATTTAATATGACTGTTAAAACTTCAATAATAGACATCTAATAGCCAGACATAACTACTATTAACCACCAAATATTCTGAAAAAACAAAATATTTCTCCACCTTTTTACACTTACCACCTCTCCTTTGTCGAACCAGTCTACGACATTTTAAAATTTTGTTAGTTCAGGTAATTTTACACTCACATATATCTCGTTAAGAGTGTATCGTCTCTGAAGATTGTCCAACACACTAGGCTCGTTCAAATAAGTCAATTTGATCATGTCATCGACTCCTCCTAGGTCTGTCTCCCCATCACGTTGCTGCAGTTTCTCTGGCAACGTCAATACCTGAATATCAACAATCAAAGAAATTATTCAGTAGCTTCACTTATTACCATAAAAACATTTCAAATAAAACCCTAAAAAATTCATTAGAATAAAAATAGGAGGAAAGAACAACAGCAAACATTATATCATTACAAAACTCAAAAGCGCCAAAATTGTGGTGAAATGAGCAGGATTAACCTTTTTTCCAGACGAAGTGAGGACTTGAACTTGTTTGCCAACAACATCAATAACCTCGGCAGCAACCCAATCTGAAATGTTGTCTTCCAACCAAACTTTGAAACCCTTCCGAAGGATCATGTTTACTACTCGTTAATCTCACCGCTTGGTGAATGGAAATACAACTAAATGAACATAATAGTTGTTGAAGGAAAAAGGGAAACACGGATCGCCTTCCCCCGAACTGAAACTAAAACTTTGAGCTTCCCGCCGACTCAATAGATACTATTCCTCTTACGGAATAAGACGGAAAAAACAAATTGAAATAATCGCTTCTCATGCTACTTCAAAATTTGAAACTGGAGTACTTTGGATGTAATTCCATTTTTACCCTCATATTTATTTGTTTTTTAATATTACCTTAAATTCAAATTTCATTCTATCCTTATTTAGAATTTTGAAAATATTCACCGTCATTTATCATTTCGTTAGTGTGACTTTTTTAAATACAAAATATTTGATATTTATGATATTTTTCTCGTTCATTTTTTCTAACGTAAATTGACAATACTCAACTTTCTCATTTTCCAATAAATTATTTCATTAATTCTTTTGAGTTATCTTTGATTTCTTTATATGTGAACTAATTTTAACTCTTTTAATATAATTAATGATATTTGAATTATTATTTTTATAAAACATGAATATAGACTTAGAGCATATTTGTTTTATTCATAAAATATTCTTATATTCACATAAAAAATAACTATAATAATTTTAGGGTAATAAAAAAATAAATATTAAAATAATGAATATCAACGACCAATCAACCGAATGATGGGCTCTTGGACGAATGGGTTAGCTATATTTATTAATATTTAATTATTTATTTAAAAAGTAGAGTGATAATGCTCCGATAATAATAATCAATCTTTTAAAAATTGATATGAAAAGTATACCAAATGGGTTTAGTTCATCGGTATATCGGATATATATCGAAAAAATAAATAAAAATATTAACGCATAAAAAATACGTATTTTAATATATTATCAATTTATTTGTTCTTCATTCGAAAAATAATAATAATAAAATTATACAAACGTTGGATGTGATCTGACCACTCAAAACTCATATCGACGGATATTTTATTTAAACACGCCCAAAATTTTCGATATATCGAAAATTTAAATGTTGATAATAATTCAACATCTATTTGAAGACGATTCGATGTTCGGGTGCAAATTTTGATTCAATGAATAAACTGTATTTATGAACAATTTTACTAACCCATCAACTTCCACATGTGAAAGAATCTCAACAAATCATTCACGCCAATGTCAAGGTTCCTCTAGAGCACCCAATTTAATGCAGTACATGATTTACATTATACACAAGTATTGTAAGAAAATTTAATTAGATCTTATACATTCATAATTTTTATAATTTTGGTACCCAAAGTTTCATAACTTAAGTAGCAATATTGATTCGAATAACACAAAATTGATCTCCATATTTTCTAAATTTTGGTAAAACAATTCTCCAAAATTTAGTATGTGAAGTTTTCAATTTTCTCCAAAATATTTGGTTCCACGGAGTTTTCAATTTTAATAAATGAAATTCTTGCCAAAATCAAATTTTGGAACGGATTTTACCACTTCAGGGGTATGATTTATCAAATATTGCGAACTTACATGACCAAATCTACCCAACTTTAAAAATTGGGGATTATATATTTCATTACAAATTATGGGCACCAATTTTGGGATAGAAGACACATTTTCTCACTTTAATTATAAACCTAACATTAGACAATCTACAAACTTATTTAAACCACAAAACAATACATTGTAAGAGCCCTCTAGAACCAACCTAGCAGCACATTATTCCATTCAAACGTATAACCAACTTGCTCTAAAAATAAAGTTTTGAGTACCTGATAGATCACAAGTTCCTCGAATGTCGATCAAACCGAAACAAAGAAGAAACAATCTTCCCATAAGAGTGAAAAGAGTATCTGGGGCACGCACCAATCTACTTCAGTTTTGATTTCGATGATGCCCTTAAAGGAGTTGCAGCAGGTCGTAAATCACTACTTCTAGTGACCTTCTTGAGATCATATTTTACTGATAAGAATGCACAAACTAATGCTAACACCATTGTCGGGTATACAAATACGGCTTTCGATGGATTTGTGTTAACAGGCTTCCCTAGAAGCCCTTCCTTAACAAGACCCCAGACAACCAAAAGAGTCCCAAACATGGGCATTCTTCCTGGCTTTATAAGTGCAATCAAAGAACCAGCCACACAGAAGTAACTTCCAGCTAGAACCTGCTCAAACAATTCAGTAATAAAGATGATTAGTGAGCAAGAATAACAGAAGGGATTTATGTGGAAGGTTTTCCAGTTGAAATATGACAATTGTCCCACAACGGAAATAAAATGTGGTTTGGATTGGTTTATAAGAGGGATTGTGGACCATAGTAAATGACTTCAAGTCTTTTACGGTGTGGTCTCCCCCTCTTATACGTTATATCCGTGCACTACCCATGTAAATTGCCCCGACTCTAGAACTATAACATGATATTCTGAGCAGGTTTGGAAAATCTTGAGTGGTCTTGCCAGGATTAGTTCGGCTTAATGAAAATGATCGGTTTGTAATCAACCGATTTGAATTGTCAAGTCCAACTTGTCACGTGGTTGGACTTGAGAGGGTGTGTTGAAATATGCTAATTGTCACACATCGGAAAAAAATGTAGTTTGGATTGGTTTATAAGAGGGATTGTGGATCATAGAAATGATTTGTTCAAGTTTTTTACGGTGTGGTTTTCTCCCTCTTATACATTATATCCATGCACATTCCGTACGCAAAATTGACCCGACCCTAAAACTTTAACATTTCCAATATGGCTAGATGGATGCACAAAAATGGTAATGTTCTAGAATACAAAGAGCACAAGCTCTCTTACTTGGAAGCTAAAAAGATAGGAAATACAAAACTATAGAGTAAATTCAAAACTCCGGGGTGTTTTTTAGTGGTATAAGATATGCATCTGGAGTCTGGACTAAGTTTCAAATGAATGCTATAAATGTATCAAATAATAAAAATGAGGCTAAACTGAAACAAGGGCAAACCTCCAATCTCTGGATGTCTACTGAAGCAGAGGCTTCCTTTACGTGAGTCAAGTTATAAATACTCTGCAGATCATCGAAACTTGGCATGCGCATATTGGTGATAAGGCCGTTGACCATGGCTCCAGGATAGAGAAGAGCTTTCACCACGGGGAGAGGAAATACACCGCTAGCAACCAACTGGGATGAAGTAACCTGAATCGGAGTTGTGCACATCCCCGATAAGCACTCAACACTGCCGAATCGGGTGAAGATGATGAGAAATCATTCAATCAATCTAATTAAGCGAAAAACTAAATTAAAGGAACGATAAATTGTAGATTTTGGGAAACCTTGATCGCAGCAGAGAATTGGAGGAAATAATGACCTGAAAAGAGGCACCTGGAGAATTATGATGAGGAAATAGATGCGAGAAGCGTATTTCGAAAGATTTTTCCACTTTCCATTCGCCTGAGCTCTCGTCGCCGTCGCCGTCGTCGTCACCGTCACCATTTAGTAGACCGTACCGGTGAAAAAACAACTTTCCTCGCTACACTGTCAAGCTGTTTTAACGAGAACGACGTTCTTGTAACTGGGCCTGGCGGGTTTACCCATATAGGCCTTATGAGATCAATCCGGAATGAGACTGAACCCGTTTTTTAGGACTGAAAAACGGGCTGATTTGTGACTGATTTTGGTTTAACTGTTCGAATTATTCGATCCCATTTTGGTAAATGATAAGTTTCAATATAATGTAGAATTTAATATTCAATAAAACAGAAGAGTATTAGTGTAGCATAATTAATAAAATAAGTTAATTATATTGAAAAAACTAGATCAAACTAATTAATTATGATATCACTTACATTATAAACCGTAACATTTCTATTTCCACTACCATTATTGTACAATATTTTTAACACTCTATCTCAAGTCAAACTAGCTTTGACACAATTCAAACTTGTTTCAATATGTCCGGTAATACTCGAATTATAAGCGATCTATTTTTGTCACTTAAACTCAATACGTTTTTCTACCAATTTTTTTGTCTAAACTAGTACGAACAACCCGAACCCACCATAGAGCTTTGATACCATTACAAATTCAGGATTTAACGGGTCGGAAAAGTATCCATGTAATCCAATATATAAGGCTATCTATAACTTTATTCGCGTCTAAAACCATTTCCGCTTTATAAATCTCTCTACACATCATCATTATCCCCATCATATTCTCTTTTCACTTCTAAAAATTCTCGCTCATTCACATCATTTTTTTTATTTCTATTTCATCCACATCATCTCATCTCTCCAAATTTAATTTTATCTTTCTATCTCATCAATTTTATTTATTATTTTTAGTAATACGAGAAATAGTGATCATTATAATTATTTCAATGATCTTATCGTTTAATTATTATTTATTAATTTATATTATTCTTTATTTTCATTTCGATTGTATTTGTATTTAAAATTTTGATCGGTATCGGTATTTTTTTCGTACCACCCGATACCGGATATAAGGGTCGATTTCTAGGTTTTTCAAGTATAACCCTAAAAAACTAATTAAATATGAATTTTTTAAAAATAAAATTTGGATACCGGTCTGTACACCGATCGTACCACTCATATTGATCCAAACCGATACGTGATTCCAAACCGATATGATTATTGAATCTTAAATAAAATTATTAATTTAATTATCAAATAAATACAATTAATATTTAATATTTTTTTATTAAATAAATTAATAACAAAAATTGTGATTTCCACGGACAAAGAGCGTCCAAACCCTTGTCCGCAGAGTGTATTTCCGAGGAAGAAATTCAACACCCATGACATGACTATGTATACGACGGTGAAACTTGCATTTCCGTCCAAGTTTCTCAGCCGTTATAGCAAGCCTAAGAGAACTAAATCATAAAATATCATTGTAATTACATGGCACAAGATGCTTTCCCTAAAACTTACCAAAAGGAGTTTGTAAATAAGCTCATAAAATGAATAAAAAATATTAATTTTATACAAGAATCCTTGTGAAAACAAACAAAATTACTTCTATCAAACAAAACGAAGAAGCAAAAAATCTATAATTCCATAAACAATAGGAGCAAGCAATTTACTTTCAGGTATACCGGATACGTTTCAGGTATACCGGATATATAATGGAATATTAAAATAAATTAAATTATAAAATATTTATATTTTATTTTTTTCAATATAAATCTGCCCCAACCCGCATAAAACCCGAATCGACCCGAAAAATACCCGTACCGACTGATGTTTTGCCAAAATAATGGCAGAAGCCGGTACGCCCGAAATTTCCGGTATACCGGAAATTTAAAACAATGATTATAACATACATTGATTTTTGGGAACTTTTTTGCACAAAATTAAGTATGCTAATTGATTTTGTCATCTTCATATTTTTGGATCATAATTTAGGGTTTATAAAACTTTAGGATCAAATAACACAAATACATACCCCTGAAAAAATGAGAAAGGTACCACACAGAGTGACTCCTAGCCGAGTCTCTTCCCCAAGAACTGCTCCAAAAACAGCAGTTGCAGCAAAAGTAGTAGCGTTCGTAACCGGAACAGCCAAAGAAATCGGAGTGTCACTCAAGATAGCAAAGAAAACAGCAGAAGCAGAGATATTAATCATAAATGGCAATGTATATTGCCATATCAATACAAGCCTCAACCATTTTCTAAACTCAGATGTGTTTGCTTGAGAACTGGATTTTATAGCTCGGTCCCAAACGATTGTTCCTCGTCGCATGAATGCGTTTGTGGCTCCCCAAACAACTCCTACTACAACCATTTTAACAACATCTATTCCCACCATTTCACTTTCCTTGTTCACTTCACAGAAGAAATATTCATCACCATGAATCACATATATTTCCTAATGCACAAATCACAACTCTAATAAGCTTGGCATGAATAAATAAAATAAGCTAGTTTCGTAAGCAATTTTTGCCTTAGATCATCTTCATGCATTTGTTAGAGATGAAATAGAAAGAAAAAAGTAAGAACTACTTTTGAAAGGGAGAAAAATCATTTTGTGTAACGAAAAAAGGCGAATGTCATTTAAGGTCTCCGAGGTTTATATGATTTGACAAATTTGATCCCCAATGTTTCTTAATTTTGGGCGAACTAGTACTCAGTTTTTTTAAGGCAAAATTAATCCTCAAACTTTGTTTTTTTGACAAAACTAGTCTTCATACTTTGTAAATAATGGCAAATCTAGTCCTCAAAGTTTAATGTGTATGGCGAAATGGGTCCTCAAATTTCGGGGACTAATTTTGCAACACGAGGACCGAATTTTCCAAATTTTGGAAACTTTACGGATTGTTTTTGCCAAAAATGTCAAAGTATGGGGACTAAATATGTCATTAAAGTTTGGGAATCAAATTTTCCAAAATCACATAAATTTGGGACTAAACATGCCATTTTCTCACGAAAAAATAATTTGAGTGTTGTAAACAATATCAGAAGTACATAAGATGAATGTTCGGTTGCAAAATCTAAGAGTGCAGATTATCAGACAATTTCAAAAGTGCGGAAGTAATGACAAACTAGATCATGCGTTCGACAGAGGGAAATGATCATGAAATAAAAATCGGGATGGACAAAAAAGTAGATGAGGCTTTTACTTGATGAATTTGATTATATTTGAGCCCTTTTATCAGTTCCAAAGTAAGGAGCAGTAAGAAATGCTAGTTCTGATAAGTAGTATGTACACTAACTGTTATTCCCAAAATAAGAAAATAAACATAGAAATTGTGCAGAAAACATTGAACAAGTTGGGATCGNATATATATATTAATAATTTTATATAAATCAGGATAATAATACATAATTTATTAAATATATTAATAATTTTATATAAATCATTCTATCTCACGTACCTCATAATATTTCAATTTTAAAATATTGAATTAAACAAAGGTCTTTTTATATTGGCTCCCAAATAACATCATTAATATCCTTTTCAATAGTAACTGGAGAAGTAAATTCATCTCCTCCACTGTGTGAGTAAAAAAAATGAGCAATTTGACATGTATTCCAAAAGAGTTGTTTGCATTCTTTAGGAATCTTGTTTTCTCCCTTTTGATACACAATTTTCATCACTTTTCTTCGATTGTATTCCACGATTTCGTCGAGTTTTAACAAAGCTTCCTCCTCTGAAACACTCCCATTCTTTGTACTGGTTAGAACACTAACAATGTTCACACCACCTTCTTCTTCTTCCCTCTGCAAAATTTGTACTTTTAGACACCATACATATAAGAGTAAATACAACATGTAAATATGCTTTTATGGACTACATATGTAAGCTTATACCTAATAATGTTATCTATATAAACTTATTATAAAGATTTATCATGTTGATGTAGTTTTTTCATTTAACTTTTAGGGCAGATGACATTTAAAATCTCAAAAGTTTATATAATTTGACAAATTTGATCCCCAAAATTTTTTAAGGCAAAATTTGATTGTTTGGTAAAATTAGTTATCATACTTTATAAATTTTGGCAAACCTAGTTTTCAAAGTTTAATATGTATGACAAAATTGATCCTCAAATTTTGAAGATTGAATTTGCCAAATTTAGAAATCTTAGAGACTGTTTTTGCCAAATCTATCAAAATATGAGACTAATAATGCCACACTAAAGTCTAGAAACCAAAATTTGCTAAAATCATGAAACTTTTGGAATCACGTCATTTTCATGAGATTTGTAATGAAATGTCATTCTTGTTTTATTTCAAACACCTCTAAATAGATGATATTTGTGATGAAATAATAAGTTTTTATCACTTTGAAGTTCTCTAAAATGTGAACTCTACAAAGGCTTAGGTGCATAAATTCGTTCAAAACTTTACAAAATACCTAAAAGTAAATAGTTATCTAAAACCCTAAAGTTTTTTACCATTTGGTTATTGTTTTAAAATATAACTTCTATATGAAAACATGTTACCTTGAATGTCTTGAGGTCATTGAGAAGCCGACAAACTATCGAAGCATGATAAGCTAAGGAATTCCACTCTATCGATACAAACATTTCTTCAAATAACTTCACTCCTACAAAATGAATAGACATGGACACACAAAGTTTGCATCCAACACTTCTCCAAGAGAAATCTATATAGTCATCAACATTTTGTATGTTGTTGCAGTTCCAAGACACATTTTCCTTAACAAAACTGGTCAATAGTTCAAGCCACTGCAAATACGATGAATAGATTAAGACACTGTCTATGTAGCCCAGTTCATTATATTAAAAATGCTAGATCAAATCAATTATTCATCATATTATTACCATGTCAACGAGTTCTTGTTTCATGCTCCACCCTTGTTGTGTAAAAGCCTTATGAGCTACTTTGTTTACAGTCGTATACAAAGCATTGAATAAAACTCCAACTTCCTCTGAGAAATAGGATTTTGCACTTGGCTCCAAATTCCATCTTTGATCCATATGAAAAAAACATCCTTTGATCAAGTATAAATGGAAAGCTTGAAGAGTAAGATGAAATACACTTACGTTCTCACTAACTCGATTAAAGAAAGAGCTTCTTCTCGAGATCCATAACGATCAAAAAAGTCATCGATGCATGATATCAAAACAACCGTCTGAGCATAAACTATTCGAACCTCGGACAATTCAAGTCCATAGATAGCAAGAGCAGTTGCAAAGTAAGAGATTTGTAATATTTTCCGTCCTTGTGTTAAGCGTTGTAATCCCGAATCAATGAACCATCTGTAATGAGCTTTGAATATATCAACAAAAAGATTAGGAAACTTATGAAAAGTTATATATATATACCTTTCAATATACTTTAGCTCTCTCTGGTATTCAGCTTGACAAGTTGTGAAATCTTGAGTAGAGAGCAAAAGAATGTCTTCGTTACGAACCATTGGAAATCTGTCGATACCGTTTAAAAATCAGCAAAAAAAGCATATCATGACAAGCTCAAATTATTTGTCACCTGTATGCTGTTTTCCCAACAAGAAAATCTTGAATTTTGTACATTTCAATGCTTCTTCTATTTCTTAAGGCATTCAGCTTTCCATGAAAGTTATTCAAGTCGTATTCTAACTTTATATTAACAAACAAAAACGTTATTGTGATGATCAAATATGTAGTAAAATGCTTCGTAATCACCTGTATTCGTAAACTTTCATCATTAATCTTGCTTTTGTTCATCACTTCTTGCAAATATAATCTAGTCCAAGAATGAATTCTCTCAAGAACACTCTCATTTTCATCGATTCTCATCTTTGAAGCCTTATAAAGCTTGTGTACGCTTCTCAAGCAAGTGAAACGTATGTCGTGCTGCTCCGTAAATTCAGCCAAGTCCTCTGAATCATTATACATCTGTTTATGAATAAACTTTTTAATGTATTTATCAGCAAAGTTTTACCTGTTGAGACATCATATCCATGTTTCCTTAGAATGTAAAATGCCTTAGCCTTACAGGAAATGTCTGAAAATAACTCGTCTTCTCTCATCAGCCAACTTCTGTTCATCGTAGAAACTCGATAAAAAATAGCAATTGAAGCTCAATCTATGCATTGCATAAACAAGATATCCTTATTTTTTACCTGTAAACTTGATCAAGAACAGCACGAAGCTCAAGTTCAAAATACTTGTCGATCCCGAAATTCTCAAGTATCTCGATGATCGTAACATAACCGTATGTTTCCACAGGGTACATAGTGGGAACTGAAAAGAATTGTTAGTATTTCATTCAAATAAAATTTGATTACTGAACAAGAATCGAGTTTGCAGTACCACATCCATTATAGGAATGGACTGCTGAGATCAAATACTCCATGCAATTTTCATCGTGTATGTGAATCAAAGCAGCTGCGGTAGTTGCTGGCGAGTTAAATAACGAGCCATTACTTCGTTGGTAAGTCGATATTATTGCATTCCAGTTACATGAACTTCCAAATCCTTCTGCTAAATACTCTATATTTTGATACCTTTCATGAACATATCAAAAAAACTCATATAAGTGTAATTCTTGAGGCTCTTGAATAGAAGAACAAGCCGTGCTAACCTCGTATAAGTGTCTCGATTCTGAAGCAGTGAATCCAATACAATTTGATCCAATTGTAAAGATAGATTTATTTCCTCTGCGTATTTTACCATCCTGATGAAGATAATGTCGTATCCGAGAGGAGAAATCTGATTTTTATCCACTGCAGCAGAAGCATTACAAGCTATGAAGTCCAATCCTGGAATGAAGATCATGAAAATTCAACAAAAATATAGAAAAAAGAGATTTAGATAATGTATTATAATTTATACCTCTCTGGATTTGTTCTTCTCCCACATTCCATTTATGGAGTGCAAGAATGCAAGCCAAAGTGGAAGAAAGAGCATCTTTAATCAAAATTGGATGGCTAGGATTCAATCCCCATGATCCATCTTGATTCTGGTTTTTCACTATCCATTCCACACACGCTTGAAAATAAGGTTTCTGTTTCTGATTTCTCGACGGCACCATTGAAACCCAAGCGGTATCGTATGCTGATGGAGATATTTCAACATTCTTACCGCTAATACTCTGTCTGATTCTTGCGATGAGATTTTGCTTGTTCTAGGGCAGATCAACCAGAAATGAAAAGTATATTTCACAATATAATGGAAATCTTAGCTTCGTATTACCGTCGAAACATCGAGAGAGGATTTGATGCTGAATATTCGTGTAGCTGGGGATGCATGACCTGGAAGAAGATTCCAGAACTCACTAGAAGATTCCATTAAAATGGCTTTAGAAAATGGTCTTTGAAGGTTGTGTAAACTTACAGTAAACTGAGGAGGACAAGGAGATGATCCTGGGCATAGCTGCTGGTTTCATCTTGCACGTAAAGAGAATATGAACAACTGATTCTCTGCAACGGAAGATTTATTGTGGGATTCATTGCCATATTGAACAAGTGAGTTGATGAACTTTCTGAGTTCTTTAATATCACACTTCTCAGTTTTTAAATATATATATATATATTGTGATCTTTCAATTCTTGGATTATATTAAGTAATAAGATAAAATTTTAAAAAAAATAAAAAATTAAATCAATTATTTGTATTATTAAATTAATTATTATGTTATAAACTCATTTATATTAGTTTTCTTAATTTTATATTTAGCACATTTTTAATCTTTAAAGTTTATTATATCTTATTTTTATTATTTTGCTAATGATTAAGGGGAATTTACACAAATACATTTATTTTATAAATTATTTCATAATTATATTTTTTTATTTTTCTTTATTATTTAAATTATAAATAATACATTTTTATAACAAAAATAAAATTAATTGTCTTTTTTATAATTTTTAAAAATACATGACTAGCTATTTAAAAAATAAATATAATGAAATCAATGTTTTATTATCGGTAAGTACGACAAAAATTTTGCGACATTAGTATTTTAACTGGTACAACCCGAGATCAGGTTTTCGGGTATAACCTAGGGTTTCCCGGGTCAACCGGAAAAAAATAAAAATTATTTTTTTTAATTTATTTGTTTTTAAAAAAATAAATTTTGGTACATGCTGGTATATCGGGCATACCGATTTAGAAAGGTATACCGGCCTATACAAATGTTTCATACAATATTTTCATTCCGATCCGGAATTCGGTTTCATTCCAGATTTCATTTTTTTATATCGATCTATATTTTTCGTATTTGACGATGATAAAACATTGATTTCATAATATTTATTTTTTAAATAGCTAGTTATATATTTTAAAAAATTGTAAAAAATACCCTTAACTTTATGTTTGTTATAAAAATGTATTATTTATAATTTAAATAATAAAGAAAAAATAAAAAAAACGTAGTTATGAAAGGATTTAAAAAATAAAGATATTTGTGAAAGTTGAATTTGATAATGAATGTATTTGTGTAAATTCTCCCTTATTTTAGCTTATGAAAACTATAAATTATATAATTATAATAATTATTATAATAATAAAATTTACGAATCAATTTATTGGGATTCACTAATAAATTAGTATATGAATCATAAATGAAGTCTTATTATGAATCTAATCATGTATTGGGGTAACATACATTTTCATTTTTCAGCATTCATTGTGATAACTCACATGAAAAATGAGTAATAATAATTGATTTTTAAATATTATTCCATCCATAAAAGATAATAAAATTGAATTAATTCAAAAAACATTCAATATTAATCAACAAAAACTGCATACAATTGATATTATTCGATATATTTATTCAAAATAATAACATCAAATAAATATTTAATTGAGATACTTGATATAGTATAAAGAATCAAAATAATAACAATAATATTTAATTCATTCAGGTTTCTCGAGTTTCAATCCATGTTTTCATATCGACAAATAATTTCGTTGGATCACAACAGGTGCCAATTTATTTTATTATATTAAAATAATTAAAATATATATTATTTTATTTTTATTTTAGGGTTAGTGAAAAAATTCGAATCACATCAAAAAAAAAATATCGATATTTCGTTAGTATACAATTCGGTATGAAAAAATTAGTTTATGTTTGTTTGTCTCAAACACAAAACAAATCGAGTTAATTAGATCCAGACCCGGCTAATCCATTCCGGATTTTGGCCATAAATAACAGTGTCTAAAAACCGGTACCCGTTAGTATACCAAACGAGTTCAATGTATCGGTATAAATGATATATATACGATAATAAAATAAAATAAATTATAAAATTAAAGAAAATACAATTTTTTTAATACTATCTCAACTTATATTATTATTGATTCGAAAAAATAAGAATAAAAAAATTCTACAAATTTATATGTCTTAATATAAAAATTTTACGCATGATCATCATAAAAGAAGAAGTATTTTAGTTTGCTTTCATGTGGTGGTTCTAACAGAAAACTAATTTAGAGTTAGGGACAAAAGCCACTAATACCCATTTATATTTAATTTTTAAAAGGGTGCAATTTTGAATACCCAAAATATGTTATGATCACTTAGACTCTATGTTAAACGGACTCTTCTCTCGGGAAGTCGAATTTGAGTCGGACTTTTCTAGGACACTGACTCTTCTCGGACATTTGTTGGACGCGAGTCCATTTTTTATATTTAAATTTATTATTATTTATTTTGAAATAGTCATTATTTAAATTTGTTATTATTTATATATATTAATATAATTTGTTAATGTTTAAAAAATTAGTGGTATATCGTTATTATTGGAATATAATATAATTTATACCAACTATTTCGATATTTTACAGGTTTTAAACATTAATTATCATATATATTTGTGGTAGTAATTTATTATTTTATATAATATAATTAGATAAATAAAATTTTATTTATTATTAATTATAAACCATGTTAACCATAAATGTCTTTTTTAAATTTTATATTTTAATTAAAAAAATAATTTATAATATTAACGAGTCGGACTCTTTAACAAATCTGAGTCCCCGAATCCCCGTAGCACCGTAGCGGTGTCCGTTTAACATAAGTTCATTAATTTTAGGTGTCCGTTTACTTTTCATTTTAGGTTCATTAAATAATTAAACAAATGTTAAAAATCAAGATTATCATTTGGGTTTACCTTTTAAAATTAGGGTTTCAAATTTGAAAAGGCATATCCTTGTAGCATTAAATTATCATTTGGGTTTAATTAGGAGGATAAGTTGGTAATAACCTTCAATATCCAACTTAAGGTTGAAAATGGAAATAAATTAAATAAAAATTGAATGTTTTTAAATATTAGATTCGAAATATATTGCTCTAAAAATATTATTTTTAGGTTTTATTTTCTTTCGAAGAAAACAAGTAAGCGGTGCCCGTGGTCCCTAGAATCAGAACCGCCGCTTGGAATTTGGAATCGGAGGGAGAGACTCCGATGACGTAACCGCGATCATCTCAGCAATCAGAAAATCTCACGTGAGTTTTTGTGTTCGTCTCCTCGTTGTCTTCCGGAAGAAAATCGCAGAAAATTAGGTGTAGCCTCTCCTCATAGTTGAAGAATTGCGTAGCGCATTGCTCTTTTTATTTGGAGAAACATGAAAATCTTTTTGAATGAGTGAACGTCCAAGTATTTTTAATTCTTCGACTTTAATTTTCAAATTTATCCATTGTCAAAATTCCGCCGCGTTAACCGCGCATTCTACGCCGTTTGGGATCGTTTAGTTTGTGGCGCTGCAGATGGTTACAGTTTATTCGACGTTCTGTGTTTATAGTTTTAATTTTTTGTAGGTAGTGAAGAAAATTTATTTGGATTGAGAGTAGTTATTATCGAATTGTGGTCATGCAGGAAGGTGTAGCTGGGGGTAATTTATTTGTTTGTTCTGATTATTTGTGAATGAAGATGCCAAATTCATGAAGTTATGGTATCAGTTGCTAATCGATAAATCCTCTGCAGGGAGGTTTTCTAGAAGGAATCATACTCTATCTGTAATCAGACACCATAAACTGAAGCGGGAAACAAATAAAAGGAGTTATCTTGATAGCTTATCAGACATTGATGATGCTGAGGTGTTTCTATTGTTTTTTTTGTAAAATTATATTTTCCTTGTATGAATGTGAAAGGTTAAACTTTTATATTTTCACAAAGGAAGCCTCAGGAGCATTTTGTTCATGAAACTTTTATGCTTTTTGTCTTTTTTTTCATTCTGCACCATACATTCTAAGCAGAGTTGGATTTGTGCTCATGTTGTTCAGGTCAATAAATACCTCAACACCAAGGAAGAGATCCATTTAAAAGGGATATTGTGGAAAGCATTGAATAAAAATCCTTCTCAAGTACTAACCTTTTATGTTATATGACATCAATTTGTTTCTCAATTCATTGTTATGATGAAAATAGCTTATGCGACTTTATACTACTTGTATTTTCCTGCTTTGTTAGTATTTCTTCCTCGAAATTTCATGTTTCGTTCAATCGATTCTCACTGTATACTAATCTTTATTCAGGACAAGAAGCGAAAAACAACGGCTGATACAAAGAAAAACACCCCCGTTTCACGAGCATCCAGGACAAAGAAGAATGTGGAACTGGAAGTAATTAGATTAACTTTTCTTATCTTCATTGATAAAACAAGCACTATTTTTCTGATACCTTTTCTTCATACCTCATATGCAAAGGAATTACTGATTTTTGCTGGTCTTATTTATCATCTTGCTACATTAGGCTTCAACATGACCATATAAACTATTATGAAACACACACTTCATAAATATTTCACTCACCTTATTGTTTCTTATCCATTTTCACCTCATTTTCAGGGCCGAAGCTCGATGATCAATCTTGATGCGTTAAAACTCTTGAGGGAGGAACTAGTGAGTGTGTTTATAATTTTCTTCAGTAATAGTTATTATGTTTGAAATAAACATCATGAAGGCATTGCTAGTGATTGTTTAAAACTAAAAGGACTAAGTTTCATACATCTTTTGTATAATCTCAGGGGAATTCTACTGAGGTACAGCAGGAGCCTGAGGAAGATTTCAGAGGTCAAGAAACTGATGATCAGGTGCCCAATGAACTATTAGATTTTATGTTTTGATATTAATGATGCTACTTTTTGGTGAGTCTGCTCAACATAGAGCAGAAAATGAGACATATTAGTTTGCGGCTTTATAGTCTTATATGTTATCATATTACTTTCTGATTTCAATATTTCATATAGTGTATGTAGTAAATAATGAAATATGAGAAGAAACATCAATAAGGAATGATAGATTATTGTTATGGTTCCATTTTAGAGGTATCTACATGTTAGGTCGAAATTTTTATATTTGATTGTCATTGAAACAATGATCAAGATTCGATTTTTATATTTGTAGTTGTTTGTGTGACAACTTAAGAACATTCAATAAAAGGGACATATGCAATTTTACATGGAAAACCCCAAATGAAAGGAGAAAAAACCATGGTGTCGGGAAGAAAACTTAATCCACGGTTGATCCAATATGAAAAGAGAGTAAAAACTTTTATAATGGATGAATAAATGAGACGACTACATGCATAAGAAGAACATATGAATAATAGAAAGCAATGGCTAGGGTTTGGTGCTCAAGATCCGTCTGCATGTATCTTTCAATCTCTTATTTATAGAGGATTGTGTCATCTTCTTGGGTATGATAGCCTTCATCTTGATTTGGGTCTCATTCTTGGACTGAAATATTTGCGTGGGCCGAGTCCTTCTCGTGGTACTCGGTTTAAAGGTTCCCAACAATTATATATGAGAAAACCAACGAAATCAAATATACAACACATTGTAGGATATGATCTGGAAATGGTTGCACTTTGGTTCATGTGTTAGTGTGTATGGGAATGGGAGGGCTTCAAAAGTAGTGTCAAGTCAAGCTAGAATGATGGATAGAGTGGTGCCATAAATAGAGCTAAATAACAAGGATTGAGCTAACGATACACCATCGGATCGGTGTATCGACGAACTAGTCCGAGTGAACTGGTTCTCTCACATGACATTGGTAGATATGTGATTGGCTTTGTAGGATCTATTAGTTAGATGATAAGTGTAACAAAAATAGCAAGAAGAGAATAGAGTAGAACAAAGAAAGTATTGGCTTGACATCGATTAGGGGTGTGAATAAACCGAATTGAATCAAAGTTAAATGTTTTTTAAGGTCCGAGTTCGGTTAAAAATTTGGGTTTGAAAACTGCAAATCTATGATTCGATATTGGTTTGATTGAGGCTAGATTCTGGCTTGAGTTTGAATATAAAGTTTGATTAATTTAAAAGAATGCATATCTTGATATATATAATATATTATAAATATTATTGGTTCGTAAACTAACTTTACCATGTTCGCTATAAATTTTAGGGTTGTGTTTTAGTTAATTAGGAATTCAAATTCGAACTTGCATTTTAGATTATTTTTGGAGAGTTGAAATGTATGTAGTGGGTGAGTCAATGTCTTTTCTTATATAAAATAGCCGAAATAATTGATTTATGAATTGAAAAACACAAATGGGAGAATATTTATAACATGAAAATAGCGCACTAATTTGAAGTTTCTTAAGCGGTATTTAGCCGCCGCCTATGATCATGTCATCCATCACCGCGGTATTTAGATACGACCCCGTATAAGAAAACACTATTTTGACCAATCTTAAATTACTAAAAAGAAAAAAATGCTAAATTGAATATATATAACACATGACTATAATTACCCATGTTTTAAATTTCCGGTATACCGGTCTGGTATAAATAAAATATAAATACCGGGTTGGATTTATTTAAGAAAAAATAAAAAATAAAAATTTTATAATTTAATTTATTTTAATATTCTAATACATATCTGATACATATTTAATATATTCGATACATATCTAATATACTCGATATATATCTAGCATAACGATCCAATGAATTTGTTCGGTATACCGGTCGATACCGATTTTTAAAACATTGATAAATATAAATGGTGAACCACCAAATGAAGGCACTTTCTAATGCGCTCACCCCCAACTTCATAGCACTAAAAGTTGTCCATATATATTATAATTGATTAAGGTGATGACTAGATAGTGCAAAAAATTGAATAAACTGAATTTAATTTTTATGTAAGCTTCAAGTTATGCTCAAAATAGATTAAGCTTGGTTTGAGTTTTGAAAGTTAGGGGATATATTATTCAAGGTACTCTAAGATTGAGGTTCGAGTTTAAATATGAGATTTAAATTTATAAATAATAAAAAATATATGATTGTGCGAATGAGCTCTCGAACTCAAACAACTTTAAAAAGGTCTAAGGTTCAATTCGTTATGAAATTGATCTCGAAATGAGCTTGGATTCGAACCTTAATTGAATCGTCTTTGATCAATTGCGAAGCGCATCTATTCGTTTGCACCTCAATTGAGGATTGAAGATTAACTCTAGTTTAAAACCGTCATTTTCACAATCAGAAAATTTCATTTTAATCACTCTAAAATCAATTTTAATCGTTCAATTCAAATTTGATATATTATCCATTTTAGTCCAAAATTACTAAAAATACCATTATATGAAGATTCACTTAGGATCAATGTTTTCATAATGGTACAGAATTCAAATTTCTATGCCGCCCGAAACCGAATATTTTTTAATATTAAACTATTTTCAATTTTTGTTATTTTTAGGGTCGGACTCAAAAAACTCAGGTTTTGACCCGAAAACTCTATACATGAGCGTATCGTATAAAATATATATACCACCCAATATTTAATGTTGTTATACAGGCCAGATAAAGACACTACTTAACATATAAATTTGTGTTTTAAATTTTGAGTATGCAATTTCGATGAAATTGCTATCATTTCGCCAATTTTTTTTGTATGGAACGAAAAAAATTTATGTAATTAAAACATTAGTTTATAATAAAAACTTAATTTAACAATATTTTTTAAGTTTAAGAGTATTTTTGCAATTTTAATTTAAAATTAATAATATATAAAGTTTAAAGGATTTAATTTGAATTTGTTTTAATTGATTTTGGAATAAATTTAAGAAACAAAAAAAGCAAAATTTTCCTTTTCACATTAGCTATCTTTCAGAACAAAAACCAGTTTGTAATTATTTTCTATTTCTAAATCTTCTCAATAATATTAGAGAAAAAAAAATTGAATTATAGATTATCTTTATTTATTGGGTTTGCTTAACTTTAGACTTTTAAAAAAATAATGATAGTGTATATTGTTAGGCGTGTAGTGAAAGTTATGAAATCGAAGTATCGACGATGCAAATATGATAAATAAATAAACACCGAGATTTAAAGTGGTTCACCCAAAATATGGCTAGTCCACGGATCTCATTATAGAAACTTCTACTATTATCAATAGCATAGATATAGAGAAAATATAATCTAGATAAATATCTAGAATATAAAACCAAAATAGGCGGTAAAAAACAGTGTTTACCTAATATAACGGCTACCCCTCAATAATTTTGATATTCATCGAATATTTAAGAAATATTCATAAATATTACATACTTATGAAGAACCTTCAGAAACACAAATTTAAGAATAACAACTTTATTCTTGAATCTCTTATCTCTCTTTTTTTCTCTTCCTTTCTTGAATACTCAACTGAGATCTTGAGATTGTTGGATTTGTTTGGGATGATTAATTGAGGCTCAAGTGCCCTCAATTTATAGGAGTAGAGAAAATATATTTACCCTTAAATATTCTCTTGGTGATTACCAAATATTCATCAAATATTGATACTCTGAATATAATTTTATTTATATTCTTAATATAGGTCCCACGTCATGTGGAGAGACTCACCCATCATAAATAATCAAATAATATATAGTTAATTAGGGAGAAAAATATGGTAGTGGGTATTGGGCAACGTCTATATAAATAATTAGACAAATTTAAATTAAAAAAAGCAAATTCCGTTGAAATTAGAATAAAAAGTATTGATATTTAGACACCATCTACATCAATTATTTATCAACTAATATTCAATTATGATACACTAGGTTTTGAGTGGTTGAGATATTTTAAATAAAATAAATAAATAAAACTTATTTGTTTTAATCTATTACTATTATTTGTCTTTATTTGCCCAAAATGTTTTTTTCACTTGAGATAAAACACTGATTTTTTAACACGCAATTTAATATTTAGATGCTGAAATCTGGTCAATGCAAATTTTGTGCATTA
This sequence comes from Utricularia reniformis, assembly GCA_009725065.1. NCBI lineage: Eukaryota > Viridiplantae > Streptophyta > Magnoliopsida > Lamiales > Lentibulariaceae > Utricularia > Utricularia reniformis. The sequence continues at coordinate 680,322 of RWGZ01001769.1, read as the reverse complement.
ATTTTTTTTGGATGAACTATACAAATTAGCTTATAATAGACATTTGTATGGTCTGAAAACACAAATTAGATTTCATAATTTCATAGTTTTGTCAATTTTAGTCATTCAAATTTTATGATTGTCGTAATTTTGATCCCCAAAATAGCAAAATTGATCCTCATATTTTGTAAGTTTTGACAAAATCAGTTCACAAAGTTTAATATGTATGACATAATTTATCTTTAAATTTTTAATTTTGACAATTGAGATCCTCGACGAATATCAAATTTTGAGTACAAATTTTGAAGATATGATTTACCAAATATTGTAAACTTTGATAAATAAATTTGGTAAAACCTTCAAGTCTGATGACTAAATATTCGAATACAAATTACATGGAATAAATTTATCAAAACTATAAAAGTTTAGGGAGTTAATACGTCATTTTCTTCATTTGTATTGATATCCAAGAATAATTTTGATGGGATTGAGTATGAAATGAAAAATATTACTATTAATAATTCATTTGATATGATGTGTAACAATATAATTTACTTTTTCTTCAAATTATATTAACACAACTACTTTAGAAGGGAAAATCTCATTGAGTAGTTAGTCTAATTATTAACCTAATCAAACTCTTATTTCAATTAATTTGTATTGTTCATCAAGTGAAACATCTTTATACCAATGGAATCACCATATCCCTATGCCGCGATAACGATACTAACCAATGAAGTTAAAATCATATCGGATTGGTCGACAAGTTCAACTGCAAACTGGTCAAAAATTCGATCTGATTCTTCAAAAACCCTAAAGCCGAAAAAATCAGTTCAATCTATTAAAAACCAACGCGTTACCAAACATGGGACACGCCCTCAACGCATCTCAATAGTTTTATTTTTTTTGGGTTAAATTTTATACCATTAACATATTTTTAAAGTCATTTTAAGAATCATATATTTGGCTTTATTTTACATCAAATTATACCGCTTCGGTGATTTGATCCGCCAAATGTTGCAAATCTGTAAAATCAAATTTGTCAAAAACTAAAAATTTGAGGACTAAATATAACATTATATATTATAAATATTAAAATCATGAAAATTTGGGTACTGAATGCATCATTTTCACTTATTTTGTACTCATTAGCATGTCGAAGGGCAATTTTTGTCCTTAAGAATAGACGTACTGGTGAGGAATGAAGAGCAATAAGTCTATCTAATTGCGTGAAGTCATGGGATTCTCTTGTTTCTTTTTCATATATAGACACTGACCCTTCTCCAAATAACTCACTCCCTTCTCTCCCATGGCCATTTTCTCTCATTTTCTCTCATCTTCTCTCCTAATTCTCCTTATCATTTCACACAAAAGCTATGGCTTTCAAGCTACAAAACCCCATTTTCATACTCTTCAAATCTCATCTCTTTTGCCAGCATCACTCTGCTCTCACTCTACTGGTATGCTTCTTCTCCATTTCTATTTCTATTTCTGTTTCTGTTTCTGATTCTGTTTCTGTTTCCTGTTTGTAATATGAACCAGTTCCGAGCAACAGAGACTCAACAATGGAGGTTTTTCATCCTCACGGTCCATGTGCAACTTCAATGAACGAAGCTTCATCACCTAAACTGAGTGAAATCCTGTCAAATGATGAAGCACGAGTTAAATATATTCATCACAAATTATCTACAACAATCAATTCAGAGAATAGCAATATTTCTGATGAAAAAATTAGCCTCCCTGCTAGAACAGGCACTTCACTTAACACGGGAAACTTCGTTGTAACTATCGGATTAGGAACTCCGGCTAAATCACTTAACATGATTTTCGATACCGGTAGCTATGTATCATGGACTCAATGCAAACCTTGTTCTGTATCGTGTCACCAGCAACAAGATCCCTTATTTGATCCTTCAGCTTCAGCTACATATTCTAATATATCTTGTGGTTCTCCACAATGTTCTCAACTTTCTAATGCAGGGAGTCCAAGTGGTTGTTCTTCGACAACATGTTTATATGGAGTTTTATACGGAGATCAATCATTTACAATCGGTTTTTACGCTAAGGATAAGCTGAGTTTATCGAATGATATCTTCAATGATTTTCTATTTGGCTGTGGACAAAATAATCAAGGATTATTTGGTTCTACAGCAGGGCTTCTAGGACTTGGACCATCAACAATATCATTAGTATCACAAACTGCACAAAAATATGGTAAAATCTTTTCATATTGTCTCCCTCCAACATCAAGCTCAACAGGGCATTTAACATTTGGAAACTCAGGAGCATCAAATAATATCAAATACACATCATTCGATACATCTAAAGGCAAATCATTCTATTATATCTCAATTACTGGAATCACAGTTGGAGGGAGACAATTATCGATAAATCCCTCAATTTTTCAAGCAGCTGGAACAATTATAGATTCGGGTACAGTAATTACCCGTCTCCCACCTGATGCTTATTCTGTATTGAGCTCCAGTTTCAAGCAGATAATGAGCCAACTATACAAGACAGCCCCAAGCTTTTCGATATTAGATACTTGCTACAACGTGGGAAGTAGCACAATTATTCAAGTTCCTAAGATATCTTTTACATTCAGTGGAAATTTGGTTGTTGATTTACCTGTTTCAGGAATACTCATTGTCGTTGATAGCTCCACAGTTTGCTTGGCGTTTGCTGGAAATAGCGGCGCAAGCAGTATTGGAATTTGGGGGAATAAGCAGCAAAGGGGTTTCGAATTAATTCATGATGTTGCCGCAGGAAGGCTAGGGATTGGGGCTGGGGCTTGTTAATTTTATACATCATCAATGTGATTTAAAATTTAAATTTACAAGAAAATATCATCATTTTGTGAAATTAAACAAATCATTTTATTTTAATAATGATGAGAAAATAACGTATTTAATCCTCAAATCAGATCCCAAAATGTCAAAAATTATCTCATAAATTTGATTTTGGTTAAAAATGTTAATTGGAAAACAATTATAATACACGCATTAAATTTTGAAGATTAGTTTTATCAAAAATTACAAAATATAAATATAAGTTTTGTATCACACATTCCTGAATTACTTCAGGGTGAGTACGCTTAACTTTTCAGTTCTAACGTTCTGTTTGTCATTTTGCTAGGGAAAAGGCCTCGTGCAATGGAAGACAAATCACTATAGTTAATCTCTGATCGTTCCCCGTCTATAGCCGATGTAGGGATTCGCCTAAGGTGTCCTCTCTCTCGCACCCCCGAGTAGTCCTTACATTCATCCCTTCTTATGAACTCAACGTCCTCGCTGAGGTTTGCTCCAACACACCGACTATAACCCGGGATATGCTCCGATACCAAATGTATCACAATTACAATAATTATAAAACTTTTTAGATTAAAATTATCAAAATAATGAAATTTTGTGTTTTTAAAATTAGGTTAATTGAATTGGTTTTTATACAAAATTGAGTTAACTAAAATGAAATTTGAAGTAAATTCTGAAAATTTAATAATAAAACAGCTCAAGCTTTATTACCATAATTAATATTACGCAAAAAATAATATAATATATTAATGTTATATGTTTTATAATGTATTATTAAATGAGATAATTTGGATAGATAGGAATTCAGCAGGTGAGCAATCAATTAATTATATTTCTTTACAGCATCATTGAACGTGACGCAACACCACAAAAATGATAACTTTATGCTTTAACACTATCCAACCCTTAATTTGTCTACAATAAATGTCATCAAGACTTCAAATTTGTTATTTACCCAAAATAATATAATCTCATATTAAAGTTAATATGATATTTAGCTCATGTTATAACATAACCATATTGTTAGAGCGTATCTCAACTAAGGTAGTCATACCGATCGATAGTATTCATATCGATCATGATCGATACGAGTTTTTTTTTATATATCGAAATACAGGTGTATCGGTAACGATCGATATTTACCGGTATACTACCGATATGACTTCCTGGATGTCAACATGCCTAAGATGTTAACCTCATGCATGTCAAATAACAAAGAAAATTCATATAGTGTATTATTACACCCTTATAAATCAGATGAAATATGAGAGATCGAATGACATATGAAAATTTTGTAAAAATACTCATTGAAAACATGATTAATAGGGCTATAACATACCAAAAGAATAATTTCATTTGAATCTCACAATCATTCCAATTTAATCATTAAACTTGAATATGGATGTCTCGAAAATGAAAAAAAAATTAGGAGCATTATTAAAAACATAAGATTCATAAAGTTCTTGTACTCTTTCGTAAAACTCATATTTTTCGTATAAATAGATTAATAATAGAACATTTACATGTAAAGTTGGAATTTTTTACGAAGTATAGATGTGTTAATCCATTTACATTTATAAATATCACTGATTCTTAAAAATAACTTCTAATGGCATTGTCAATTTTTTTAAAATAATATAACACTGACTAAAAGATTAAGTGTGTGTTCTCCACAAATTATATAATTTATTATCAGAATTTATAATTAGAATGCAGAATCAGAATATATAATTAGAATTTGCGTAGTGTTCTGTGTAAACATATAATGGATTATAGAGATTCATTTATGAAACTTATATAATATCATGTCTTATTTTATATGGATATGAAATGAGTTCATTTAATATTTTCTTTGAATCAACTAATTGAATTATTTAATTATATAAGAATAGATATAAAATATAACAAAAATACAACTTTATCTAACTATTAGAGGTAATAATACTATTGTTTTTATATGTTTATTTTTTTTATATATGTTGAATTCATTGAATATTTAATTTCATTTTTAATAATAAACTAATAAATATAATTTTACTGATTTAATTCCTAAACTTATTTGTTAGAGTAACTGCGCTATCAAAATAAATGTATGCGAAATACATTAATAGAGTGAGACCTATTTTCTATTTATTTTATTTATTATATATAAATTAGTACAATGTAGTATTTTAATCAGTACTATATTATTCAAAAAAAATGTCAATGCTATTAGAATCAACTTTTAAAAATCAGTGATAATCGTAAATGTGAAAGGCATCACACGGGTACTTAGAATTTTTCCTAGTAAAGTTGAACGCGACATTCAAGATTGTTTTGAAAAAGTACTCGGTGCAACAAGTACGTTTTACCAAAATACCTATATACTACCTTCAATATTTTACCTTAAAAAATGCTGAGTATTTTGGCAATAATGTACTTTTGCAGTGGTTATTTATGCAAAACAGGTCGATATTCAAAGTCAATCAATAGCAACAAAATCGTATATTCATATAAGTATAATTGTCATAATTGAAAAATTTTGAGAATTTATTATATCAAACTAAATTTCTGAAGACTGGTTTACTACAACTTATAAAATATATAGATTAGTTTCGTCACTTTCATATTTTTAGAATCATAATTGGGGATCAAATTATCAAACTATAAAAATATAAGGATTAAATTTATTTCGTCCATTTCATTTTAGTGATATTTCTAGAAATTTAGGATTAAATGGGTCAGGTAGTGCAATATAGTCCAAAAGAGAAGTGAATCACATTGATAAGGCTTTGGCAAAGTCAATTACCTATGATATTACTCCTCTTATAAACTAGACATTTTCTATTTCTACATTCGATGTGGGATATATTTCAACTCTCCACCTCAAATCGAATTGGCATTTGTCCGGTTCAGACTTGCTTCAATATACTCGGTAGTGCTCGAATCATAGGTCGATCTATTTTTGTCGCCTAAGTCCGATGTGTTTTTCTACTCGAGTTTTTTTTTATATAAACCGGTACGAACCGGCTCGAAACCCACCATGAAGCTCTGATACCATCTAGAAATTTAGGATTCAATAGGTCGGGGAGTGCAGTTCAGTCCATAAAAGAAGTGAATCACATTGAAAATATTTGGGTCAAGTCAATTACTTATGATATCACTTATATTATAAAGTATACATTTTTTATTTTCACGTGGACATATTTCAACAATATTACAAAACTTATGGCAGCCTTTCATCGGTACAGTACAAGTACAGATGCTCAATCTCCAGTCTCGTCACTTTTTTATTTTTTAATTGAAAAATATTTGAAACCATTTTTTTCTTAAACTCCTTAATTTAAAACTAATATAATGCAATTCTAAATCAAAATATTCACTCTATTATCATAATTTATTAATTTGTGAAATACCCAACGTATTATATGTTAAATCTCATCAATATGATGTCTAATGAGCTAGAAATATGATCCAACTTGGTTAAAATTTAACGAAAATTCTTCAATTTTAACCTTACATTTTTCTCTCCTATGCTAATTTTCTCTCTTTATATCTATCTAGAATTCTATTTCGATCCGAACTTCTATGGGTGGTATAAATGTTGATATAATTCCTTTGTAATAAAATATTTTTGAAAAAAATCTAGGATCCCACCCAAAAACTAAAAACCGAAAAAATCATATAAAATATCGATATTGCAATATGAAACATGAAATAAAATACTCAACAATGTCTTTCTTATTATAAAATTAAGAATTAGACAACTTTATCAGTAATTTCTCCAATTTAATACATTTTATGTAATTTCCTATATTTTTACAAGTACTAATTTGTTTAAATTTTTTATATTATCTGCTTATAAGTTATATTAATGAACACTTTTATCATAACTTATACTATAAAAAATGAGCATGTTTGTCTTCCTCCTCCGAGCGACAGAGCCATATTTTTTATGGGGTGAACCTTGTTTCCCGGCATTTTTTGCATGAGCAAACAAAACCCAGAGACAAGATCTTTAAAAAAATGGGCTTTTTATGTTCCCAAAGGATACCTGACCATTGACCGTGTATAAAAGATTCTTGAAAATTGTTCAATTTTTCATTAATGATAGCCTTGACTGGATCTGCTGCAATAGTTATATCGTTGAATTGGGATTGAATACGCCTGTGCTGTACTGTCTTCTTTCTCCCCTTGTTTTTCTTCTCTTTTAAGGATCTGTCTTTCTAAACCTCCCGGTCGCCGGATTCTTCCTTCAGGTTCAGGCTCGCACCCTTCTATTTTAACGTTATACTCATAAAGTTGGGGTTTTCATTTGCACGAAAGAAATTGGTATTTTTTGTCCCTTTTGTATTTATTTCTTTTGCTTCGGGATGAAAACCTATTAGTTGTCCTTGCTATTTGTTGGATCATTGTGCTTGTATTTTGAAACCTGGGTATGAAGAACGATACAAATTAGCTCTTTCCATGTGCCAGTTTCCTTTAATTTTGCGTTACTGTGCTGTTTTGGGTGTTGATCTTTCAATTAAGGCTGGCTTTTGGTCTACTGTATGTTAGATCTACGAGATTACATGTATTTGATGCGGCGATTGCTTTGACTCCTCTGTATCTCGCTCTTTATGCAGTTTCGATCAATCAATTAAACCCATTTTGTTGATTTTGCTTCTTCTCTGGTTCTGGAGATTGATAACCCAGTGGTGCAAGAAGAAAATTGAAATTACGAACATTTCCGTAAATTAACTGATTAAATGGGTGACTTGAATTCTGTGTTGCTGCAATCTACCGGCCAGGATCTACTAGACACCGCCACCGTCAGCGGTGGCGGCCTCAGGTAATTTAAATTGTTAAGAGAAATGAGGCATGATATTATTGGAAATTGGTTCATTTTGTGGAGCGAATTATGTGAATGCAGTGAAAATGGAAAGTTTGCTTATGGATATGCTAGCTCTCCTGGTAAAAGATCTTCAATGGAGGATTTTTATGAAACAAAAATAGATGGTGTTGGTGGAGAGATTGTTGGTCTATTTGGAGTTTTTGATGGTATTTTTCTTGCACTATCTCTTAAATATACAGTTTATGCAATGCTTTCAACTCTCTGACCCGAATTCATCTACGGTACTGTTGGGAAAATTTGCCCGAAACGATAGTTCTGGCCTTATCGAATTAATGTGATAAGAACCAAATGTTAATTAAAGAAATAAAGGCGACACAAGATTTAGCATGAAAACTCAAAAACGAGAAAAATTATGTGATCGATATACTTTGGTCGTGAATTCACTATCACAAGAAGAGTAAAGAACAATGTATTATGCCTTAATGATCTAATTATAGTGACATCATCTCATGAGATGGTGGGCGGTTGGAATTAGTAGACACGATATGTCTTCCCACAACTCATCTCACTTTGGGCGTCAAGTTCTTGATCGATCGTTACACATGACCGATCCTCATCCAGGTGTAGCCCATATTGACACCAAACTCGGTCGTTATCCATTCACCTGATCGGTATCTCTGATTGATCGTTGGGATTGATCAAACCGATCAATATCTCCTCTTCATGTTAGGTTTTCCTCACGATCGGTCTTGCATGTTGATCTGTACCCCTAGTCAGTAATGTTGCCTGACCAAACCGAATCTTCCGGATTAAGTGTATATGCTCTCCCCGATGGGGCTCGGTTATCACCCGACTTCCATTCCAAATAGACACAACATAGTGATATTGAATTGAGTGTGATGAATATCATGGATGTTGAGCTATTATGAAGCTTTTGACCTTTAATGCACTGTATCACAGCTTAGAGTTTATATTAACAAAACCTTATCATTTTGTGTTGATTTCAGGCCATGGCGGGGCTAGAGCTGCAGAATATGTAAAACAAAACCTATTCAACAATCTCGTAAGACACCCCAAGTTCATTTCTGATACCAAAGCAGCTATAGGTATGTTGCCTTTGTTTCTCTTTACTTTTTGGTTTGGTAATCGTAGTGGACAATGCATAAAATTTGAATTGGTTTATAAGACTGAAGAGGTACTGTAGTAAATGAATTGTTCAAATTTTTTACGGTATGATTTTCTCCCCTTATACGTTATATCCGTGCACACTCCCGTCGTTATTTTGGTAGAATGGTATCGGAGTTGATTAGGTTCAAAAATTCTGATTATCAATAGCGGGAAGTCCACTTCATTTTGCATTAAGTCCAAATTGACCTGAGGGGTGTATTGAAATTATAATTGTCATACATTCGATTTATAATGAAATTTTGATTGGTTTATATGAGAAAAATGATATCATAGTAAATGATTTATTCAATTCTTTTACTTTGGGGTCTCATCCCTTGATATGTTATATCCATGCATATTCCATCATAATTTCGGCTATACTGTATAATTCCAATATGTATTAGAGTTGATTCGTTCAAAAATTCTGATTATCAATATCGGAGGTCCGGTTCATATCAATTCGTAAGTCCATACTTGTCATGTGTGTCTCACANGAAACCAAAACTTTCATAGTTTTGATATTGTACTGGACCTAGTCTATTTCGAGCCGAAAATGAATCTTAAGAAGATTTAAATTCGATCACTTCAGTTCGTTTGCACCTTAATTCGAGACAAAATATAAAACTCGTAATATGTAACTTGGTTTATTAGTGTTTAGTGTATAGAACACTAAGATTAGTTTTTTGAACTTTAAATTAATTGTTAAATGTATATAATTAATATCATATGATAAGAATAATGTTAATATCTTTAGAAAGGGACTTATTTGTAGGTAGATGAAATTGGACTAGTCTGGTTTTGTTTGTTTGTAAGAGAATGATGACCTAATTAATATATGATGATTGCTTAATTAAATAGAGTATTTTTATATTAAATTATTATATAGTTGCAATATAGGACAAATAAAAAGATCATATGATAGTTATGATTTTATAATTAAATTAAATATTTATTCACTAACATGACATCTCTTTCATTATGTAATCATGTTAATTATGATAGCAAATAACAATTAAATTGAAAATACCTAACCAAAATAGACAACTAATACTAATTATTGTCATAATCATGGTTAAATCCAAATTTAAGATGTCTTATTCTTAATTAGGTTGTCATTTTGTTAACACTTTTGTTGGTTTATGTTAACCAATGTTTTCATATTCGACGGTATATCAACGATATAGTAGTGTTGTTTGGAAACTCAGTCTACCGAACGGTACGGTGAATGTACTGTAGTTGTATTCTATTTTAACCAAATATCATTAATAACTGCGTTTATGCGACCGTAGAAAACAGCGGTGAGTTCACAGCTGGTTTAACCCAACTGCCACAAGGACGCATCTGTCAAATGTCAATTTTACCATTGGTAATTATAATTTATTTTTTTAAAAAAAAATTTGAAAAATGTAGTTTTGATATAATGAAGGTATCATAAAATTATATGAAATATAATTTTTAAATTATAAACAATTATTTGAAAATAAGGGTAAAAAAGTCATTTTATGACATCACGATCATTGCACTGCTGTTTCAAAAACAGTTTTTTTAAATCACGATCAGTTCACCTCACAGCACAGTACAATCATCTCAACTCACCGTTATTTATCAAACGCTGTTCCAAACGTGCCCAGTGTCTGGTACGTCAAATATCAAACTTGATCGATATTTTTTGGTACCGCTTGTTATTGGGTATTAGGATCAGTTTCCGATTTTTTTCGGGTTCGGCTCTAAAAAATTAATTAAAATATTATTTTTTTAAAAATACAATTTGGTACAGACTTATATACCGGTCCGGATCAGTACATAATTTCAAACCGGTAGGTGTTGACTAAAAATGTGTGTGTATTCTTATCGTTGGTATAATTATGTTTTTATAATATGAATTTTTTCTCATATTCATGATAGGATTAATAATATTTTTTTAAAAAAATTAAATAAACTCATATGGTAGGAGGATTATAAATATCGAAATATTAGGTCATTCGGTAAAAACTGAATATATGGATTTCGATATTAATTATATAAAATTATTACGAGATATTAAATATGATAATTGACCCGAATTAATTTTATTTTATTAAAGTTTAAAATGTTACAAAATATAAAGTAGTTAGACTTGTGGGTTATTCATTTACTCGTGGGGTCTACTATAATGTAATTAATATTTTTTTTATGGGGGAGACCCAAATTGATCTATACTTTATAGTTTTCATAATTTTAGTACTTATAGTTATAATTATAACAATTGTAATATTCAAAATATGAAGATTAAAAAATTAATCTTCATAAATCTCTAAAATTTAATTTATATTTTATAATTGGTTCCTAAAATTTTAATTTTGATAATAATGGGCGTCATTGAAAAAATCAATTTTCGGTACGGATTTTATGTCAATTTTAATTAATTTTAATTAAAATCGTTTTTGGGAGTGGGTAGTTTGGTAAAAGAGCACAAAGGGGTCGAGGGATTTGGGTGTTGTACCGAGTTGACGTTATGTCAGATACTGAAAACGACAACTCATCATAGCCTCGGAAATCCCGAACCACAGGCTTGGACTTGCCAGACAGTAAATACGGTAAATAAATTGAAAACTCAAACCCGAACCTGGGCGCAGTCACGAACCCGGGTAGGGTAACCCAAACCCAACCGGACCTTTTTCCCTGGCTTGTGGTCCCTAGTCTAATCATTTGATCATATCTTGACCCACCGCCCCATGCTTACCTCCCAACCAACCATCTTATTTATTATATTTAATTAATCATTTTTTAAATTTTCTGGGCCCACCTAGTTGAATATAGATTTAATATTCATATATTGAATTAAATTGGAGTTGAATTGAACTTTATAATGTAATAATATATATTTTTAAATTTTAATTTAAATATTAAATCATGGTTGAACTTATTTTTGATCGGTTGAATTTGATTGGATTGGAGGCTGAATTGGGGTTTAATTGAATTTAATAAGATAATATATATTTTTAAAATTTAATTTTAATACATGAATTGATTTTTGATAGGTTGAATTAGGGTTTAGGGTTTTATTGAACATACTTTTGTCTATGATATTTATTTAAAAATTTGAGTGATGAGAATATCATGAATTTCTAAATGCATCTTGATAAAATTAGGGTATCATAATAATTATTTATATAAAAGATACTAATATGCTTATATATATATCTAAAGATAATCTCTTAACTAACTAAGCTTCAAAAACTCAATATTTATATATATTAACTTTTATTATATTAAATATATATTTTTAAATGAGAAAATTGCATAATTAGCCCTCCAACTTACGAGCTGTGTAAAGAGCATGACCTCCAACTTACGAAATTGCAAGAATGACATCTAAAGTTATCAATACCGTTTGTTTTTGACTCCTCACATTTAGCATCCAATTTTCCGTAAGTTGAAAATTGTTTGAAAACTCATCACAATTGTCGAAAATAAGACATGTTTGAAAAATTATACAAAAATTACCCTTGATGTTCGACAATTGTGCATGAAATATTAAAAATTTACTAGTTCATTAAAGGGTCCATTATAAACGGTATTGGAAACTTGATGTATCTTATTTGCATTTAATTGAAGTTGCATTTAATTGAAGTTGGAGGGATATAAATGCATATTTTTGATAAAAAATGTACCATATTTACAATTTTGTAACTTAGAGGCATGCCCTTTACTCACCCCGTAAGTTGGGGGTCGTGAGCAAACATCACCCATTTTTAAATAATTCAAACTCAATCTGAACCCAAACTGAATTTTGTCAATTTCGAGCTGAATCCAAACCTTAAAAACACGTAAATTTGACTCTGTTCATTTGGTTTACACCATTACTTATGACTTCTTAACATCTATCATTATTACCGGTATATGTACATTAAAATAACTTTATTTTATGAATGCAGTGGTGATCCAAATATGTACGAGGCATACTGGAGACAAGTCGGTGACAAAGCAACAGTATTTATACCAGGATGGAAATTCATAAGTTATTTTTCCGATGTGGGACGAATCTGTTGGTTCCTAGAGCCAGATCTTGCACGATCCATCATCCGTCTACATTCATTGGTCGGCAATGCGATCACCGAAAATCGCCATATCATCGTGGGAACTGGTTCAACGCATCTCATTCAAGCAGCACTCTACGCAATTAGTCCACAAAATGAACCTGAGCCAATCAGTGTAGTTTCTGCTGCACCATTTTACTCAGTAAGTTTAGATTCTAACTTATGTTATATTCGGGTTTATCGATCTCGATTATACGAACTTTTGCAGTCGTATCCATTGATCGTCGATGTGGTGAAATCGGGTGTGTATAAATGGGGTGGATGTGCACGTAAATTTAAAGAGAAATGTGATGAGAAGAAGTATATTGAGCTAGTGACATATCCAAATAACCCTGATGGAGAAATAAGGGAACCAGTTGTTAATGGAAGTAATGGGATTCTTGTTCATGATCTTGCTTATTATTGGCCGCAATACACTCCGATTGTTTCACCGGCTGATCATGATATCATGCTTTTTACCGTATCAAAGAGTACCGGTCATGCCGGAAGTCGAATCGGGTAAGATTAATTTAAAATTCATCGTATTTTGTTGAAAGTTTAAACTTATATGGTGTTTGGACTAGAAGGGGTGTTGAAATATAATTGTTCTATATTGGATTTCAGATGAAATTTGGATTGGTTTATAAGAGGGAATTAATATTATAGTAAACGACTTGTTCAAGTCTTTTACGATGCGTTTTATTCTCTCTTATATGTTATATCAATACAAACTCTCATCCTAATTTCAGTCAAAAACCTGATTTTGAATACTATATTTTCTGTTCATTTCAATTTGCAAGTCCAAATTTATTCAATATTTGAACTTGAGGGATTTTTGATGATATTTGAATTGGTTTATAAGAGTGATTGAGTATTATACTAAATGATATGTTCAAATCTATTATATATAATATCCATACACTCGCATTCTAATTTTGACTAGACTCAATAATTCTAACACATTTTGTTGCAGGTGGGCACTTGTAAAAGACCCCGAAATCGCAACACGAATGACGGAATACATCATCTTAACGACGATTGGAGTGGCGAAAGACTCTCAAATACGAGCATCCAAGATAATAGAAGTCATATGCGATACACATGAACAAAGAGATCAGTTCAAAGAAGTCGATCCCTTCTTTGAACACACCTACAAACTCATGTCAAAAAGATGGAGAAACCTAAGAGAAGTCGTGCAAAACAGCCAACTTTTTAGTTTGCCTCAGTTTCCTCTAGCAACTTGCACTTTTACTCATCGTTCTTTCTCTTCACAACCAGGTACCTTCTTATCGAAAAAAACATAACTTTTCATTTATATTGTTGAAATTATAGAGTGTGGTCGAATTAACGAAGAGAATGTGCACATAACAAGTCTTTTACAGTGTGGTCTTCTCTCTTTTAAGTAAATTGACTTAACTCTGGAAATTTAATATATATTAAGCTTACTCTATGGTGCAGCATTTGCATGGCTAGAGTGCCGAAGCGACGAGATAGACGATTGTGAGAGGTTTTTGAAAGAGCACAAGATATTGACGAGAAGTGGGAAAAACTTCGGAGAGAGTAAGAGATATGTGAGAATAAGTGTTCTTCCTAGTGATGAAGTTTTTATGAAGTTCATAGAGAGATTATCTTTAATTTCTCCTAGTTTAAAATGAACAAGAACCACTCTTTAGGAAGGGTAAACTAGCAATATGAAGGTGAGTAACAATGACAACTTATTGAGAAGGAATTTATGCCTTTATTTTCACATTTTCCCTTTTGTATCGCTTCCATTATCATGATCACAATCCACTGATGGAAGATACTCTTTTACCTTCATATTTAAGCACGAAAATGATTCGATTTTAAAAATCTAATATGATATTAAAGTGGGTTTGGAAAAAATGATGAATAACCTTTTCGGGTTAGTTCATTTAATGAAATTGATCGATTGTAATACATCGATTTGAATTGTCAAATATAATTTATCATGATGATAGTAAATAACTTGTTGAGATATGAGTTCTTTATTTTTCTACTTTATATTTAAGTACATGAAAATGATGCATTTCCTCAAACTTTTATCGTTTTGACAAATTTTGCCACATAATTTGTAATGACATATGTAGTCTTCAAATTTTTTGGCAAATTTGAATTTCCAAATTTGCAATATTTGACAATCCTCAAAGTGGAAAAATCGATCATATAAATTTTATTTTGGTCGAAGATCTTATTTTTCAAAATTGAAAACCTTGAGAATCAATTATGACATATAAACTAAATTTTGTTACTGATTTCACCAAAACTTAGAAAGTATAGGAACCCATTTTTTCATATTCATTTTTTGAGAATCAAAATTGTTATAGTGATTAAATTATAGAATTAAATTTATCAAAATCATAAAATTATGTGAATCAAATTTACGTTTTATCCATTTAAACACATTTTCCTATAAGTAATATAGGAAATGGATTCGACTCTAGAAATCTAATATATTATTTATTTCTATCTATAAGTAATCTTAGTTTGCCTTGCCACGGGTGTAAGGTATTGAAATAACAAGGAACTAGCCGTTGCCATTGGAGCGTGTAAAATCAACAAATTATATAAAACAGGCCCAAATTGCATGGGTAATCCGTCAAGGCCCATTATAGTCCGGCCCATTAATCTGTCCCTGGTGGCTTCGCCTTCGGACAGTTAGGAGGCGAGAAGAGATAAATTTAGGGTTACGGCGGCGAGAATGCGTCGGATGAGACGGTGGGTAAGATCGGAAATGTAGAGAACTGCACGTGGGGAGGGTCCATGATCTTGACTCTTGATAACTGTTTCAGAAAACATTCACACATGCTAGTGAGATTAGGTACGCTTAGAAAAACCCCAAAATGTTTCAATCCATTTCTCTAATTTTTCATTTTCAATTCAATCCCGTATGAAAATTTCTCTAAAACAACGTAGTTTAGTTTATGGGGAAGTTGCTAAATTTGAAAAAATGCATGAAACAAAAGCTACATAGGGTCATAGGGATAGAGTAAAGTAACATCACACAACGAAGATGAATCTATACTGTATATGATTTGCCCTAAAAGAAAACAAAGCATGTGTTGTTGTACATTAATTTATTCTAAATTTTGCTTGTTTTGCACGTTATCAGCAGAAGCCAGAAAGAGTCAGGCCCCTAATGTCACTCATTCACTGTCTCCTCTGTGCTTCTTGTCTCTCAAAACTTGATTGCTGCCTTGCCTGTACACGCCACTTGCTCCCTCAACAATCCGCATAACTGGTAATTCCCTTGTTAAATCATTTTACTGTAAGTTTGCTTGAACAATAACCCCATTGCACATAGATACCTGTTAATCCAATCTATAACTACGAGTTTAGAGTCTAGTCAAAATTACAATGTGAGCGTGAACGGAATCTAGACATTTAAAAAACTTGATCAAACCATTATGTGATGACATTACTCACTTTTATATACCTAATCAATCTCACATATTTAACTGATGTGGGACAGATTCAACACTCCCCTCAAGTCCAATCATATGATTTGGACTTGCAAATTTAAATGAACCGGATCAGCTTTGATATCATATTGGAATGATAGAGTCTAGTGAAATTACGACATGAGAGCATGAACGAACAAGATTAAGGGGAGGAATGAACACATTTAAAAGATTTGATCAAGTCATTATGTGATGATATTCCTCATATTTATATACCTAATCATTCTCACATCTTTAACCGATGTGGGGCAGATTCAACACTCCCCTCAAGTTCAATTATAAGGCTTGGGCTTGCAAATTTAAATGAACAAAACCAGCTCTAATACCATATTAAAATTATAGAGTCTAACGAAATTACGACATGGGAGCATGAACGAACAGAATTAAGGGGAGGAATGCACACATTTAAAAGATTTGATCAAATCATTACGTGATGACATTTATCATCTTTATATACCTAATCATTCTCACATCTTTAACCGATATGAGACAAATTCAACACCCCCCTCAGTTCAACCATAACTTGAGCTTGCAAATTTAAATGATTCAAACCAGCTCTGATACCATATTGAAATTATAGAGTCTAGTCGAAATTATGACATGGGAGCATGAACGAACGAGATTAAGAGGAGGAATGTCCACATTTAAAAGATTTGATCAAACCATTATGTAATGACATTCATCACATTTATATATATAATCAATCACACTTCTTTATGGACAAATTAAACATTTAATTTTAACTATGATGTTGCTTGTGCACAGTGTTTTAGAAGCTTTTTTGGTGGTGCAAGTTGAACTAGTTGATTATTTGTAGAGTAGGTGATGAATTGTGAGTAATGAATTGATTATCAGTGCAAGGGAATGAAGACTGATAATTTTGTCGAATTCAGACTGTAGCATTTGTCTCTTGCTTCTCGATCTTGGTGAGTGGAATCCAAATGCTGATCTTTTTGTAATTCCCTTTTTAGATTTCCTATGATTTTGTGCACTTATTTATATGTAAATCAGACTTATGCAAATTTGTCCAAGATTATCTATAACCTTATCCGCACCCAAAATCATTTCCATCGTATAAATCTCTCTACACATCATCATTCTCTCACATCTATATCATATTCTCTTTCAACTTTTAAAACTTCTTTTGTTACTGTTTGCAGCAGCGTACTAAATACTTGGATGAAGAATGAAGTAAAAGGAACAGCAAAAGAGAACTTGATTCACTTCTTATCTAGCTGCTGAATATCTATTGCATTCCAAGACGAAATTCGGGTTGCATTCTTATATATATTTGTTCTACGATGTAGAAATTCAAGATTGTAAAAAGATATTACTCGTGTTATATTTCGCACGCACCCGTGTCGACCAAATCGGGCAATCCACTCGTTCCGACGTTTAACGTAAAACGATAATGTTTTGATTTTGTCATTAATTCTATTTGTTTTCGTCGTATAAATGGTTTATGTTTTTTTTTATCGTCCAAAAGTTTCATAGAATTAAAAAACAATGTTCAAAAAGTTCAACTATTACGACAATGCTTACGTAATTACTAAATAGATTCTCGAAACTATTCATAAAATTAAGTTCAGTCAGTTTCGATCGAAACAATATGAAACTTTGTATTTTAACTTCTTCCACAACGTTAGATGTTGTTGATATTATATACTGGGAAATACAATTATTGTGTTTTTTCCATAAAATTACTATGGGATTATGTGATCTTACCATATTGATGGATCAGATGTGCATGTTTATGGGGCGGTGGTGGAATCGACCGACACTCATTTTTAATGAACCTAAATTTTTTTGTACAATATATTGGGAAAAGATTTGCATTTGTAGAATTTGAGTTAATGCAAAACTCAACAAATTTTAACATTTATTTATATATTTTGTCTTTTTAAAATATCATTATTTTTAACAAATTACAGCCGAGTCGGATCGTACCAAATCGATTTAACGATGTCCATAGTATTATACTACTCTTTTAAACTAAAATGTTTATAATTTCATATTCGATATGGGATATATATTCTTATAACACAAGGATCATTACAAAGTTGAATAGACAAGATAATGTCCAAGTTTTGTTATGATTTTGTTCACAAATAGTGCAATTTGCACTAAAATCTCACTCTCATATAAAGGAATATTGGTTCGAGTAAAATGGGCTCCATGAATGATACGAAAAGATTATTGATCAACTTAACTTTTTCTTTAACAAATAACACCAGAAAAATAGGGTTTCTGGGAATTATTTTAAGAAGAAAATCATGAAAAATGAATAAAATGGTAAAAGTTTTAGGACAAGATGATGAAGAAACTCGGAATTACAGATGAAAACCCTAGAAATGGCTTCCAGGGTTGTTATGATTACCGTTCCATGGAAAAGAATAAGGTAAAGAAAACCCAGAAGCCCCTTGATAAACAACACCTTCTCCACCGAAGATTCTGGTTCTACCGAACTCAACCGGCCGGAAATAGCCACCGGAGCCCTGCATGTTGATGCCCGGAACCGAGATCTCATTGCATGCTAAGCGAATCAGATCAGCGTTTGCGGCGTCAAGCTCTTTCTGTAACCTTTCAACCTGTTTCTGTAAGAAAGTAATTGCGCCGACGCAACCGTAAACTGGGTCCCTTACACGCGCCTCCGCTTCATAAGCAAGGGAACTCACGGCGTCCTCCCGTTGATGAGGAAGAAGCTCTCTGAGAAGCTTGGAAACGTTACCGGCGCCGAAGATCTTGTGTACGTTGGCAAACTTGTGTGGCTCCTCCGGTGGGAAATACGGTGCGTAAATACAGTCCGGCAGACATTTCCGTCGGAGAAATTTACAGGCAGCGCAGGGGGAGTTGTAAGAAGAGCTAGATGTCGCCATTTCTGAAATAAAGTAAGAAGAAACACAGTTTTTGGATTAAAATTCGCTGACAAAACATACAGATCCAGACTCCAATTCAAATCATATTTCTCCTAGGGATCAATCAAACAGATGAAATTAGAACAAAAACATAAAAAAAAGACACTGAAAAATGTACTGTCGGCCAGATTGAAGGAAGAAGAAATAATACCAAGAAGCAGAAGCAGAAGCAGAAGTTCAGGTTATTGGTTTAGTTTCCTTGAAAAGCGAAAAGCTGTAGAAGCAACAGAAAATCCCAATTGGGTAAACCCTAATAAGAAGAAACACACGAAATTCCCATTGGAGAAAAGGGAAAACTAAGAAGGAGAAATTGTAATGATGAGATGAGAGAAACATCAAAGAGCATTTCAGTGGATGGAATTTGGAACAATGAATGAGTACAAAGGACAAAAGACAATAAAGTATGAGACCTAAATTTAGTTTCATTATTGTCTTAATTCTCATCTTCAAGTATAAAGATCATTAAACATGTTTACATACTTTCTATTGTCTTAATAAGTTCCTAAAATTTTTAATTTTGTCAAGAGATTGGGTCAAAAAAAAAATTTTAAAGGTTAATTGAAAATCTGACTTACTAAATATTGTAAAATTTGATACCAAATTTGTCAAAACTTTAAAGTTTTGGAGACTAAATATGCTATTACAAATTATGTGGATCAAATTTAACATAAATATGAAAATTTAACACATTACATTTAAAAAACTTATAAATTCTAATTAATTTAGAATATTGTAATATAATCAAATCAAGATATGTTATATTCTAACATTATAATTTGGCCTTTTGTTCATTCAATCAATCTGTGTAATGTCAGCAGAAGAAGTCTCTTTCAAGATGTACTGAAAACACTGTTTGATCACTTGGATGCCAGTTTCACATGTAAACTAACAAGACTATTAATTTCATCCAATTTGATTAAATTTATAATACAATATGTAGGTACTATGTGCATATAAATTATCGAATAAGATAATTGAATTATAT
>RWGZ01001769.1:624203-659783 GCA_009725065.1 Utricularia reniformis | reverse complement strand
TATAAATACAGGGCAAGACGAAGGAAAATACAGGACCCTTTGGATGCAGAAGAACAGGCTGTTACGCTGCCGAATTCTTCTTGCTTTCTTTACCTCGTCATTTTCATTAACCTGTTTGTATAAACTTTGATTCATTTCTTTAGTGAGCAGGCTAAGAGCATAATCAGCTCTTAGTCGAGTGGTTTTCACCCCAATTCACGGGGTTTCCACTATAAATTGTCGTGTATTTACTTTGATTTTCTAGCTTTCGATCGTCTTCATATTTTAAAGAAATCAGAACCGAGTTCGTTATTTGAACGAACCGGACGACTGTTGATACCCCCTAAAAAGGGACCATAACATCGAGAAATGACAATACCCTCCTATTTTTCTATAAATATTGAGGAGTTTAGAGACTACTAGATACTTTGGGATTGAGAAAGAAAATGTTATCCGTCCTTAACTAGTGAATGTCTTTCCTAATGATATATTTCAAGACACCGTGGTTTTTTCCCATCTTTCATAAGGTTATGACGTCAAATATCATGTCTATCGCATACCAAATGATAAGCTGCAACGGCACCCCTAACAATTACATCTAAAACCCGGTTCAGCCTTTACCTAAGCATGAACTACTATGGGAGACCCCTCCTTTAGGACCCTTGTTAATTTAGATGATATAATATCGATTGGATCATTTTACGTTGGGCTCTCTGTTGGACATGCTCTTCTGTATATGGCCCCTCACAATTGGACTTTGAGTTTGGGCCGCCCATATGTACACTAAGGCCGTGTGGACCAACTATAAATATCGGGATTTCTGCTGCTGTATAAAAGTTTGGGTTCTCTGATCGTTACTGTGCGCCTCTTCATCTATTGTGCTTGTTGTGGTTCCTTTTTAGGGGGTAACAACAGTCACCGGATTCTGAAAATCGGTTTTATTTGTTGTTTGTGGAGACAACTTGAAATAAGAAAATGGAAAGAATGCCGGCGATTTTAGCGTGGAAAAAACCCTTAATAAAGGGGAAAAAACCACGTTGCCGAAAGAAGAACCTCCACGGCAAATTTATTAATAAATCAATGAAATATACAAAGGGAATAAGAGCAGCGGAAATGAAATTACAGCGGCTAGGGTTCTTCAAAATTGGCCTTATCCTTTTTAGCTTATCTTTTAGCTGTGCATTTATAGAGGGAGAAACACGTGTGGCCCACGTCCTGAAACCACTTCTGACAATGTGTTTCCCCATGCTAGAAAGTGTGGTTGAGCCTGAAGCATGGAATGTATGCTGATGGGCCCACATGCAGCTTGTCAGGGCCTATGTAGTCTGCTGGGACCTATGCAGTCTGTCGGGACCGATCGGTCTGCTGGCCCTAAGCGAACTGCCGGGACCGATCGGTCTGCTTGGCCCTAAGCAGTCTGCCGGACCGATCGGTGTGCTGCCCCTAAGCAAACTGCCGGGACCGATCGGTATGCTGCCCCTAAGCAAACTGCCGGGACCGATCGGTATGTTGGCCCTAAATTGTTTGTCGGGACCGATCGCCCTATGCTGTTTGCCTGGACCGATCGCCCTAAGCTGTTTTCCGGGACCGATCGCCCTGTTTGATAATTTCATCTGTCGAATTCTCGATTGGGCCTGACCACATTCATTCTTGCTTAGGACTCCTCGTTGGCACCATGTTTAATGGTTCTCAACAAGAACGCATCCTTGGTACTCGGTTTAAGGGTTATCAACACTAGCCCCTTGGGTTTCGTCATAGCAAGGCCGCTATGAACGGAAGCCAACCATGAAAAACTCGAACCTTCAGATCCATGGATGTCTGCTGGTCGGAGAGCCCCTGTTCTTCTATGAGTCCAAAGATAAGCTACGGTTTTGGGAGCCCCGGTTCTTTTATAAGTCCCAAGGTAGACTCCTCATTTTCCTCTTGGATGAGTTTCTTCTTTATATTCATTGTTCTAAGCATGTCATAGAACAAATACCTCGGAAAGTAACATTTCTCACACTTTCGATTTGGCCAGCGAGTTCTTGCGGGGAATTAAGTTCTTGGTAAGTTCTAAGACTTTCTCGACTTAGTCAGAGATATCACTAGTCCAGACCCGTCCAAAACCCCCGCCGTCCAAGTCTAACCCATATCCCTGTGTGAGAGAAGACAGTTCCAATAAAAGCATATGCCCTTATTTGTTGAGGATTCGTTACCGATTGCGAGATCTGTCGCCTGCGTGATCCTCGTCGGGATAGAGACCTGAATGGGTAAATCCACAAATCGTCCCCACGGATGGCGCCAAACTGTTGTGGTTCTTTTTTAGGGGGTACCAACAGTCACCGGATTCTGAAAATCGGTTTTATTTGTTGTTTGTGGAGACAGCTTGAAATAAGAAAATGGAAAGAACGCATACGATTTTAGCGTGGAAAAACAACTTACGAAAGGGAAAAAAACCACGTTGCCGAGAGGAGAACCTCTACGGCAAATTTATTAATAAATCAATGAAATATACAAAGGGAATAAGAGCAGCGAAAATGAAATTACAGCGGCTAGGGTTCTTCAAAATTGGCCTTCTCCTTTTTAGCTTATCTTTTAGCTGTGCATTTATAGAGGGAGAAACACGTGTGTCCCACGTCCTGAAACCACCTATGACAATGTGTTTCCCCATGCTAGAAAGTGTGGTTGAGCCTGAAGCATGGAATGCATGCTGATGGGCCCACATGCAGCTTGTCAGGGCCTATGTAGTCTGTTGGGACCTACGCAGTCTGTCGGGACCGATCGGTCTGCTTGGCCCTAAGCAAACTGACGGGACCGATCGGTCTGCTTGACCCTAAGCAGTCTGCCGGACCGATCGGTCTGCTGGCCCTAAGGGAACTGCCGGGACCGATCGGTCTGCTTGGCCTTAAGCAGTCTGCCGGACTGATCGGTGTGCTGCCCCTAAACAAACTGCCGGGACCAATCGGTATGTTGGCCCTAAACTGTTTGTCGGGACCGATCGCCCTATGCTGTTTGCCTGGACCGATCGCTCTAAGCTGTTTTCCTGGACCGATCGCCCTAACCTGTTTTCCGGGATCGATCGCCCTGTTTGATAATTTCAGCTGTCGAATTCTCGATTGGGTCTGACCACCTTCATTCTTGTTTAGGACTCCTCGTTGGTACCGGGTTTAATGGTTCTCAACAAGAACGCATCCTTAGTACTCGGTTTAAGGGTTATCAACATTGCTGACTTTTGAATTCATTGCGTTGTTCTTGCGTTGTTCTTGCGCTATTCTTGCATTGTTCTTGCGCTATTCTTGCGTTGTTCTTGCGCCGTTGTTTTTCTTTGTGATGTGTGTTGGCATTTGAAACCTGTTCCTTGTCGACCTTGAAACTCTCGTATTACTTGTGTGAACTCTTAGAGTTTCTGGTTCACCTGTTGAACATGGAGCTTAAGCAGTTCTTGAGACTGAAAAATCACAGGCTTAAACATTTTGTTTGAACCTGTGACTCAATCGGTTGTAAACGTGACGGTAAATCTGTGATAACTTTTTGATAACGTCAACTAATCGTTCTTTGAGTTTCAGGTAGTTCAACGCTTGGCGTGTGGAAGATCTGAGACTGTATGCTCAGATATGAGACTAAGAAAACAGATCTGTGAGATCTATTTGGTTCTTGAGTTCTAGAGACTGTAAACAGTTGTATTCACGACTGTTGATGGTAATCTACAGTTAACCGAGGGTTAAATGGATATTGTTTGCTCTTGTTGTGCTTACTGTTAGTAGTGTTCTGTATTTGTGAACATTAATAAGTTTCATTTGTTAATTGAAACTGTAGGTCCATTAGTGGATTGCCGAGACAATCGATTCTAAAATAAGAATCGGGATCGGATACCACATAAAATCGTTGTGTGTTATTTCTTTACTTTCTGAATACTAGAACTAAATATGATTTAAAATAACAACAACCCTAACATACACGATGACAAATTGAATTACACCAATAGTGACCTTGGTGAAAATCGAATATCAACCCAACAATAATTTTTGCTACTGAATACGGAATCAAATTTTGATGGTTCGGTTCCGTAATAACAGAATTTTCCAAAAATTATATTAACAAATTTTCCAAAATTATACATGCCATTTTCACATGTATACTCTCAAATACTTACGGTTCCCATTGGTTTTGATATATACCGAAAATCCAAATTTTCCAAAATTATATTAAATAAAAAAATTAACTCTAAACTCTAGTCAATCCTAAATGCTTAATTATATAATGTAGTACACAAACTTACAAACTATTATTTTTAATTTAAATAGAATACAATATAATTGATGTAAAAAGTAAAAAATCGATATTTAATTTTAATCAAATGTAATTCAGCACTAGTTATAACTAGTGCATTCATATGCTTGGGGTTTATGATATTTTAGTACTTTAAAATTAAATGGAGGGTAAGGTGGAGTTCACAGTTCACACACTTTCATTCATTTAACATTTTGTTCTCAAAGTTTTCTTATTATTCAATTGTGATTTACAAAGTATATTAAAAAAATAAAATCTACGACTCTACGTCTTTTGCACAAAAAAATAATTCTAAAAATAAAAAAAATGTNCACCTGGATGTGAAAACGCCCCCTTACGAATACAGATAGCTAACGGGAAATATGGATCAGTCCGAGAGGTCCTCGTCTCCTCTCCTCCTACAAAGGATTCCCACATTTTCCCAAGTTAGTCATCGAAATTGCAAGGGAAACCTCTCAAGGCGGGCCCCGTAAGGCGTAAGGTCCTTCAGCTTCAAGTTACGAAATCGGGAAACGACGCCGTATTGTTCCGTAATCCATTTAATGATATATTAAATAAGTACTATGAAAATAAGTTAAGATTTTCGGCTTTTTCGTTCAAATAATGTTAAAAAAAAATCGGACTTTTTTTTTAGTGTCAGCTGCGTTTAGTATACGCAGCTGCGTATAAAATCGGCTGCGTTCACCGAACGCGGCCGCGAGCCAAATACCAATAATTACGTTTTTACCCCTCCCCCAAATCTCCTATAAATAATCCTTCATTTCTATCATNAATCCTGCAATATGAAATATAAAAAATCGGGCCTTTCCTACAAAAGCCCAATGTTCCATGTTAACCTAAACCCATTTTTAAATATAAACACTGGTGTCATTTATTTTCTCTAACATTATCTATTAATTTTAACACGGAAATATGGAAGGGCGTTTATGTCCAAACATCAAATTGTTATCTTATAGTATAATAATAATGTTATTATCATGAGAATACTTGGGGGGAATTTGGGCAAATAGTCCTCTGCAAAATTTTAAATGGTGAAAAAACATGTTTTGATAAACAATTTGTTAAATAAGATGTGTTTGAAAAACATTGGTGAAATAGATTGTATTTATATATTTTAATAAAAATAAATAATTAATTTATATATTATATATATATATATTAATTAAAAATATATAATAAATTAATTATGCTATATAAAATAATGTTTAATATCCATATGATATTTTGGGTTTTTTCGTTCAAATAATGTTAAAAAAAAATCGGACTTTTTTTTAGTGTCATACGCGTTTAGTATACGCAGTTGCGTATAATATACGCAGCTGCGTATACTAAACGCAGCCGCGTTTGGTGACAAAATCGGTTGCGTTCACCGAACGCGGCCGCGAGCCAAATACCGATAATTACGTTTTTACCCCTCCCCCAAATCTCCTATAAATAATCCTTCATTTCTATCATTTTTACACCATCTTCATTCTCATTCTCTCCATCATTCAACATATAATTATTAAGGTATAATTATATTTCTTTAAATTAAATTATTGTATTATTTAATTATTTTTTATTACGTTTAATTTTTTTTTTAATTAATATTTGTTTTTAAATTATATTTGCTTATAATTATTAATATTTTTTTAAGTTTTGTTTAATATGTTTATAATATTTAGTATGCATTTCATTTCAATCTTTATTGTAATTAGGATTCGTTTTTAATCTTTTAAAATATTTAGTTTAATATTTAGGATTAGGAAATTTTTTAAAGAGTAGATTATTATATTTAGAATGTTTAGTATATAATTTAATTTAAGTTTTTGTTTAAATAAAATTTTTTATTAGTAATTTTTTATTTTAGTATTTACAAAATTAGTTATTTAAATAGTATTATTTGTTTAAGAATATTTAATATATTTGTTATAATTAGGATGTTTTTTTATCCTTTATAAATATTTAGTTTAGTGCTTAAGATTAATTTATGATTTTTAAAGAGTATAATTAATTTATGTTTAGAATGTTTAATATATAATCGGCGTATTTGTTTTAAATAGTAGTATTTGTTTAGAAATATTTAGTATATTTTTTATAATTATGATGTTTTTTATCGTTTAGAAATTTTTTGTTTACTATTTAGGATTAGTTTATGATTTTTAAAGAGTAGATTATAATGTTTACAATGTATAATATGTACTTTAATTAGAATATTTGTTTTAAAGAGTAGTATTTGTTTAGAAATATTTAGTATATTTTTTATAATTAGGATGTTTTTTTATCGTTTAGAAATATTTTGTTTACTATTTAGGATTAGTTTATGATTTTTAAAAAGTAGATTATTATGTTTACAATGTTTAATATGTAATTTACATGGAATATTTGTTTTAAAATTAAGATGTTTTTTTTATCGTTTAGAAATATTTTGTTTACTATTTAGGATTAGTTTATGATTTTAAATAGTAGATTATTATATTTACAATGTTTAGTATGTAATTTAATTGGAATATTTGTTTTAAAGAGTAGTATTTGTTTAGAAATATTTAGTATATTTTTTATAATTTGAATGTTTTTTTTATTGTTTAGATTAGTTTATGATTTTTAAAGAGTAGATTATTATGTTTACAATATTTAGTATGTAATTAAATTGAAATATTTGTTTTAAAGAGTAATATTTGTAGTATAAAATTAGTTTTCATCGTAGAATGTTTAGTGTGTAATTTAATTTGAATATTTTTCTTAAAGAGTAGTATTTGTTTAGAAATATTTAGTTGTTTTTCTTATAATTAGGATGTTTTTTTATCGTTTAGAAATATTTTGTTTACTATTTAGGATTAGTTTATGATTTTTAAAGAGTAGTTTATTTTTATAATGTTTAGAAATGTAATTTAATTGGAGTATTTGTTTGAAAGAGTAGTATTTATTGTATAAAATTAGTTTTTATCCTAGAATATTTAGTATGTAATTTAATTAGAGTATTTGGTTTAAAGAGTAGTATTTGTTTAGAAATATTTAGTTGTTTTTCTTATAATTAGAATGTTTTTTTATCGTTTAGAAATATTTAGTAGTATAATTTTACGTTTGTTGTTTAATGTTGGTGAAAATTTTTTGATGCAGATATGAGTCACCGTCGTTCTCGTACTCCAGCTGCGACTACATTGTTGTATCGTCAAGAACAACATATTAGTAGCGAGATTATTCGAGGTGAACCTGGAGGTGTTTTACAGTTCAAGCATGGAGAGCATTACCTGTACAAAATGGGGGAACTGGATAATAGAGTGACTGCATACTTGATTCAGTGGGGGTTCTATGGCGTTTTGAAGACCATTAGAATGAGATTAGACACTCATCTAATGACTGCACTTATCGAGCGTTGGAGACCAGAAACCCACACATTCTTTTTACCGTGTGGTGAAGCGACCGTTACTCTCCAGGATGTATCACTTATTTGGGGTCTACCTATTCAGGGCGTTCCTATTACGGGTCCAAGAAACATTAGAAGTGAAGTGGACTGTATTTCATTTTGTACCTCCACTTTCGGCTGGACTCCTGAGACATCCGTATTTTGTGAGCCGTATTTCAGAGTACGGTTTTTGGGAGAGTTAGTTGTTGCCCGGGCCGCATCACCCTTAGAAAGCGATGCGGAGGTCCTCCAGTTCGCTCGTGCGGTTTCTCTTTTGATCGTGGTGAATGTCATGTTATCCGACACAAATGGGGATAAGGCGAAACTTATGTTGATGGATATCTTCGGAAATGTCGAAGAGTTCACATCGCTGAGCTGGGGATCTGCTGTGCTCGCGAATTTGTATCGTGAGTTGTGCAACGGGGCGATGGGTGGAGCCACGGTCGGTGGAGCCTTTCGGCTAGTTCAGGTATTTTTGGTACAATATAACATT
Source organism: Utricularia reniformis (assembly GCA_009725065.1). Taxonomy (NCBI): domain Eukaryota; kingdom Viridiplantae; phylum Streptophyta; class Magnoliopsida; order Lamiales; family Lentibulariaceae; genus Utricularia; species Utricularia reniformis. The sequence continues at coordinate 651,657 of RWGZ01001769.1, read as the reverse complement.
ATTTAAACTTATATATGTTGTTAATATTTGTGTAATTTATTTCTTTTTACTTGTAGGTTTGGGCATTGTCTCGTATACCATCGATCACCCCTTCGTTAAGGGGGCGATTCGTGGATGATGGTTACGATAACCGTGTTTTCAGTATTATGGATGGAGGTAAATTTGATTGTTGATTTATTTGACCCAACGAAAAGTGATTTGATTATATTGATATTATGTTGTTGCAGAGTTTTCGGTGGTCGGTTGGACCACCATGACACAGGGAACAACTCTATACGGTTATGTAGAGATTCCCTAGATCTTATTGGCCGTAGGGAGGTATGGTATGCAATTATGTTTTTAATATTTTACGTTGTTTTCATTGTTCTTTTGTAGTTTGTATGGATGCCGTACGAAGATGTAGACTTAGAGCAAGCTGACGATGTCACTACTTCGATGTGGTTGTACACCGGGCCGTTGATATACTTCGGTCGCGTAGAGCCACATCACCGTGACCGTGTATCTCGTCAGTTTGGTCTGCCACTCTACATTCCCCGGGCACCAGAACCTGCAGATGTCCTTCACCGGTTGCACTCATACCGGAGCGAGAGAGGGCAGGATTGGTGTACCATTCACGCACAGTGGATTTCAATGTGAGAAAACTGCCACGAACATTTGTGCGGTGAGTTGGCAGGCATGAGCGAATATACATACTTCGCATGGTACAAATCACACGGGTCATGCATTTGGCGGTACGATCGGAGGAAAGCAGCCGATGGAGGGGAGGATTTGCCGAGCCAATGGCTCACATGGTAATGTTTAATATGAGAAGTTTTTAACTAAGTTTGGCAACTAAATATTTGGAATGTTGCTTTTGTAGGCGGCTGATTTAGAAGAGGTGGCCCAGACTCAATTAGGGGGAAACGTGGAAGCTTCATATAGGGTGAAGGAAGCAGGAGCCACTGCCTTTTCACAAGTGTATGGGTACTGGCCTTCCCCTCACTACACAGATCATGGTCATGGGTTTAGTCCACCTATGACCCAGCCTCCACGTCATGAGACTCAGACATCTTTCCCCCCATCCTATGGTGGAACAAGCCAGACATGGGACTTGTATCAGGATCATCGACCGAATCCTGAAGTTGGGCAAAGTTCGTGGCAACTCCGGTATGAAACGCCACAGAATGCCCCTCAGCCTGTTGGTAGTGTCCCGCCTCCCTTGCGATGCGGTCGTCGCTCTCGTAGAACACAAAGAGGAGGATCTACTAATGCACCGCCTTATGATGATACTATAAATTTTAATTTTTTATGATTTTATACGATTAGTTATTATTGTTTATAAATTCTAGAATGTTATGTTTTACGGTTAAAAATATTTTTAAACATGTAATTCAACACTGAAATTTAAAAATATTTTCATTAAACAATTAAACAATTTAAAAATTATACATTGTAATTAAAAAATATTTTTCACTGTAATTTAAAAATTAATTATGTATATCCATGTCAGTTTGGATTCTTGTGCTTCGTCTTCGTCCAGCTCTTCTTTTTTTTGAGCGCGAAGGGTCATGCCATAAAATCCATCCGGGGTTAGTCCACTCGTACTCTGGCCTCAAGGAGTCCAAAACCGCATGTTCATAGGTTGATCGGAGGGTCTCCAACGTAGTGCTCTGTATGAACATGTTATCTGTTTGTCGACCTATTATTTTCGCGACTCTGATTGCATGGGAGCAAGGAACCCTATACGTGTGCCATTTGGAACACGTGCATGTTTGTCGTTGGAGGTCAACAGTGTGAATGTATAACGAACTGCTCCTTCCACTTTCGACCTCTACTTGTGCTACAAGTCTATCAGAATCCCACATTACTATACCGTGGTAGTCAGCTTTTCTTTTTGCTCGATTGTAGAAATTTTGAGCTGCAGACGGCAGGACATCTGTGTTCGAAGTCATGCTTCCGATTTCACGCCGCCGCTCCATAAATGTTCGGTTGGCCTGATAGAATGTAGCCATGACAATCTTACAAATTGGAAGACGTCGAGCAGTTTTCAATGCCCCATTTATTGCTTCAACTTGGTTAGTGGTTAGTGTTCCATAACGCTTGCCCATGTCGTGGGTCAGAGTCCACTTCACTTTGTCTTTCTCCTCTAACCATTGCCATGCATCAGGGTTCATATTTTGAATTTCCGTCATGTCATTTAGCCTTTTGTACTCCTTGGATCTTGCTCCCGCTCTATACGCAATCCGTTTTAACTCGGAGTTTTTGAATGCGCTATATAAGTTTGAGCAAAAATGTCGGAGACACCACCGATGGTGCAAGTGCCCGTTCTGGAAACCTTCCAATTCATTCACCGCTTCTAGAATTCCTACAGCTCGATCGGATATCAGACATGTTTCTCGTTCCCTAATTACATAACGATCGAGGTTTTGCAAAAACCATTTCCAGGCTCTGCAACTTTCGGTGTCTACCAATGCAAAGGCAACGGGGATAACGTGTCCACCACCATCACGACCGACGGCCACAAGCAATTTATGGTTGTACCTGACCAATGATGTTACTTAAACCAACCAGGATCTGTCAAAGTAAAAAACTAACTATACAATTAATCATACCTTGAGTACAAGTGGGTAGCGTCAACGGAAAGAACTGGATCACAGTATTGATAAACGTCTATGCTAGGTCGGAAAGCCCAAAACACATAGTAAATCATGTAGTTAGGGGGGCCAAGCGTTGTTTCCTGCAAATTCCATTTTACAATAGTTCCATCATTCCTTAAAATCATCTCGTGGAACAACGATGGCAATTTCTTCATTGAAGACTCCCACGAACCGTAAACCATCTCAAAGCTACGCTGTAGTGCGTACCAAGCTTGCTCGTACTTCACAGTCAACCTATAGTTTACTTGAATATGGGTCTGGACCGTTTGCACTTTTATATCTATGAAAGAAGATAAAAACTTTTTAGAAACTCATGATAATATTATTTGATACTAAGAACATTGCATACCGTTATCATTTCTGATGAATGGCTTCATCTCGTAAGCAATAAAATTCCGTGAAAGATTGCGGTGACCTTCCTCCAACAATACATTATCACATGAATGACCATAAGCGTACACGGAAATATGCCACACGCGGTCACGAGCTGAACAGATCGCACGTAGATGAAACGGACATGTACCGCTTACACATCTGATTACCCACTTCTCCAAATTGCTCTATATTACTCTGTATTGCCACCGTCTACGAATATGAAAATGAGCAATACAGTACTGCAAGTGAAACTTATCTTTGAATTTCATCCTAACGGCAAGATGGGGTTGGTCTACGTCGTATTTCGTGTACCGACGTTTTGAAGTTGGTATATCATCATCACCTCTTTCAAAAGTCGTTGCCAGGTGAATGAACCTCATGTCTATTTCCTCCAATGAGCATTGCAACCGCCTAACTAAACCACTGACATTATACACAGACCTAGCTGGCTGTAGGTCGTCCTCTGGTTCCAAATTCTCTGTTTCATCTTCATCTTCGATTTCGATTTCCGGTTCTGGATCATCATTTAAACCATCCTCGTTATCTTCTGCCAAACCTATATCACATACGCATGAATATTACACAATAAGTATTTAGACAACTTGATATTCTCGTACCTTGCGAAGTAGACAGATTCCCACTAGGCATTGCATTGTCTGTGTTCCAATAGTTAAAGCTGCTTAGGTTGTGAATAAAAATAAATTGAATTATCTGTTGCGCAATTTGGAAGTGCATTTTATACGCCCATCAAGTGAAGCCATTTTAAACCAAAATGGGTCATAGATAACTTCAATTTTGTTGTTTATGGATTGCCGATGCACACTTTCTGCTATTACTTATCCAGATGTTATTCTTCCATATTTCACAGATGTCTCAGAAACTAGGCTTCTTTTGGACAAGCTTGTTGTGTTGAAGATCAATGGTGGACCAAGGACTAACATCAGTTTTAATAGTCGCATGTGCGTACTTTTCTATGATAGTTTTGCATGATTATTATGTACTTTTTTTGTTGAATGTAAATCTAGCAGGATTCATCCTCCCTCATTTTTCTCTTCAAATGCCCTTTTGGTTCTTGTATTCATAAATAGTTAATATGACCACAAACTTGTTCTTGATGCAGGATGGATACTTTTGGTGGCTTGACATCTCTCGACTTGCTAGTCAATCAGATTGAGGCAAAATTTCTGTGTACTTTTTAATTTTTTTAAATCAGGCATTCAAAACTTTGGCCTTATTTTGCTTGCTTATCTCAGGCTCTGAATTCAAAATATGAGTGTGGTATTCCTCTAATTTTGGTTAATTCGGTTGATACGCATGATACCGCAAACAAGGTAATTTTTCTCTTTTTTAGTATTCGATACATGGCTCATGCAAAGCTAATAGTTCCTACTTTCTTGATTATAGATCTTGGAGAAGCACCAAGATAAAAATATCCACTCTCTAATTCAGGTTTTCCATGCACTTTCTGTCCAAATTTACTATATAATTTGTATATTTTCCATTTGATTCTCTTAGATTTGCTTGTATTTTTGGCATTCTCTTAATGATCCAGCATAACCTGGAAAATGCTAGTACAATTCCATCTCCTTCAGCTGAAGGACCAAATAACAAGGATGAAATGTACGCTTCTGTTCCCTACTTAAATTTGTAGATATACTCAATGAAATATTTTCATATCATAGCATNATCACAGTAACAATTCCGATCACTCAGATCCTCGCCGTTCTCATCTACGGCGAGAAATTCCAGGCAGAAAAGGGGATTTCATTATTCCTCTGTCTATGGGGCTTCATTTCCTACTTCTATGGTGAAATTAACAAAACCAAGAGAAAAAACGCCGCCGCTACAGAAGATAAGGAGAAATCGGCCTCAGATCCGCCTCAACCGTAACTTCACGACAGCCGTTGCCGTCTGTTTTTCGATTTCATGAATAATCCATCGATCGCCCTTTGTCTTGTTTCGACTGGTATTGTACTGTACTGTCTACCTACCCGTGGGCGGTGTGAGCATAAACGCATTCTCACCTACTTTGATGTTCATGTAATTATCGCTTTTAAAATTAAACAAGAGAAATATAATTGATCACGTGATACTAATTTACTATAACCCCGTCTTTCAAATTTCCGAGATACCGAAAATTTCGGGTGTATCGGTTTCGACCGATATTTTACCTACGGGTATTTTTCGGGTCGAGTCGAGTTTTTACGGGTTGAGTTTTATATTAAAAAAATATATAAATATTTTATAATTTAATTTATTTTAATATTTCCGGTACGGATCCGATACATATCCGGTATACCCGAAACGTACCCGGTATACTGATCCAATGAACTTGTTATGTATACCGATCGGTACCGATATTTAAAACATTGCTATAACGTATTTTTTACTAACGAGTTTATATGATCCAAATATTGCACGGAATATATATATTTTTATTATATTGAAATAATTAATATTAAAATTATTTTATGGTCAAGAAACCAAAAAAGCACGGAATCGATATGTTGGGAAATTCCACGTAATGAAATTTTCCTTTATTTGGAGCTGAATCTAACTAATGCCATTAAAATTAAAATAAATGGAAATGTAAGATTTAGGGTGAAACCCAAAATTAAGAAAATTAATATGATCAATAAATCTCCATAATAAACTCGCTATTACAATAAAGATAGATAACTTGAGGTCACAAATTTCAAGTAACCGTAGACAAGATAATATGTTGATTTGATGAATATCATACATATATAATCGAATGTCACATTTGATCATTAATTTCATCAATACCCATTTATTTATTCAATATCTCATATCATTTGATATGAGTGTCACGATATCCATAAATAAATAATGTGATAATTATCATATTGTTCTTCTATGATATATATGATAATTGCAAATGTTTTAGAATATATGTTAACAAATAATGCAACTCATATTTCAATTCTAGAAAATATAATTCTTTTAACAAAATATTTTTCAAATCAAATGATAAAAGAAATCTTACTATTTAATATATGATTTATTAAAATGTCAAATTTGAGATTAAAAGTGAAAATAATCAAAACATGGCTTTTAAACATATATATACAACATTTTTGTCTCTTTCGAATCTGTGTTGCCGAATGTGGATTAAATATGTTTTTATAAAATATATGAACCAAATTTATCGAAACTAACAAAGTTTGAAAACTAAAAAGATTATTTTCTCTTATATTTTACTAATATGTTATAGCATAGTTTTAAAAACTGGTCGAACCAGTGGATCGGAAATGCTTTCGATTGATCGGATCGGAGAGTTGAATCGGTTTGAACGGTTTAATAAATAAATAAATAATAATATTAGTAACAAGAGAAATATATTTAAAAATATTTTTTTACAAAGAACTCTAAATAAATTTTTAAAAATGTAATTGGGTAATATAGAAAAATTTGGATATATATTTTAAAAATAATTAAAAAGTTTTTATTATAAATTCTTAAAAACCGGTTTTGAGTGAAATAAATCGGTTCAACCGGATTTTTTGGCCCTAAGATTGGTTTTTAAAATAATAAGTCAACCGGTTTAAATCGGATTGGGATAATGAGCGATTCCTGATTGAACCGATCGTATCGGCCGGTCCTACCGGTTTTTTAAAACCATGTGTTATAGTGCACATAATGAATTATTATCATTGTCATGAATTGTTGGATTAAGAATTATTGCATTTCGAGATTTTCATAATGTGATCTTCATTGTTATATTCCAAATTCTACGTGATACTCTTCCACCATTTCCAACAAATTTTCCTAGTTATATTTCCTTCTCCACCGCATACATTCTAATAGCAAATAACAATTGAAAAAAGAGTGTTAAATTACTATGTTGCACCGGTATTTGAAATTTTAAAATTTTACGCACAGGGTGTGTAGAGAATTAGGGTTAATGAGAATGAGATAAGAAGGTACGCAAAATCTCTTATGGGTGAAGAAAACAATTGAACAAATAATTGGAAAATGTTGAGAACAAGAAACTAACAAAGGTGAATGTAAAATTTCATACTTAATTCGAAAATTATTTTAAAACTCATTCTTTTTACAAATTTGTGTATTTTTAAAATTTCAAATATCTATATTGATTATTTTATTATATTGAATTTGATGCACTCTAAATCGAATATTTTTACAATCGCCGCATCCAACACCTTGCACCCGTATATGTGTACCCGTGCAACCTAGTTAAACTATAAACACTTTTTTCATATTAAACTAATCTTATACAATGTATTTTTCTATTTGTCTCTTTACCCAACACAAATAAAAAATATTCTAACTTCATTTATATAGTTTTCGATTTTTATATATTGTAAAGCGATGCTGAAGTAAGTCTACCGACACAAATGGAAGAGCTAAACCTAGATGTACACATGTCTACCGACTACACAGACACAAAAACAAATGTTCTTAATTTTACAAAAATCAATAACAAGTTATGATATTAGATTTTTACAACCATATGGTCTTTAACATTTTTATTATATGATTTTTTATAAAAATGTTATTAATTTATTTTATATTTACAAACATAATTTTAGTTTAGAATTATAATTTTATATTTATAATTAATTGATATAATTATTATTTTTAAATTGTAACTAAATTCAGATTCTATATTTATCCATAACGTTTTTACATTTTATAATTTAATCTATTTTTAGAAAGAACACTTTGGATATTTTAAATCTACGTTTTATATTTTATAATTCAATATATATTTAGATAGAACATTATGTAGATTTTAATTCTATATTCTAATTTTGCATTCTAATAATAAATTCTAATTATACCTATTGTGGTTCAAAAATCGGGGGTGTCAACAGTCGTCCGGTTCGTTGCAAGACGAACTCAGTTGTAATTTATTTAATGTGTGGTAGACGATTATAAATCAAGTGTAAAAGAGATAATGCAGTTTTAGAGTGGAAAACCTCAAAGGTGAGGAAAAAACCACTTGACTAAGAGTATGAAATGTTCTTAGTCGATTCAATAAATAAGGTGTTAATCACAAATACCATGTTTGTTCTTTAGATAACAAGGGGAAGAAAACTTATCGAAAATAAATCGATAGATGACTAAGTAAGAGAGCTTGCAAGGAGAATCGGAAGAGGATCTATCTCTTCGCATCCCAAGTATCCTTTTTATACTCCCACTGTGCTGCGTGAACAGTAAGGTGTCGTTTAGTGCTGTCAGGCGGGACAGCCGCCGAGCATGACTTCATAGGGCTGCATGGCGCTAGGCCTTTCGGCGCTACTAGTAGGCTGTCTCCAGACTAAGGGAGGCTCGTATGACTCCACCTCTGACAAAATTGTCGGAGGTTGTCGTCGCATGTTGAGGAATGTGGATGGCCCGAAGCAAGACCTGTGAAGTATAGACCGATCGGTCCTGGTGAGCGGGAGAAAGCTGAGCCCTACCGATCGGGATCGATCGATATGAACGGGCGGTCGGGCCCGACTGGCCTGGCTGGGCCGTTCATTCACGTGAGTTGGATTTGAGCTTCCAAGTTCGGTTTATGTTATTTGGACTGGTCTGGCTAAGCTTAACCCTGATCATGTTCGGGGTACCGGATTCTGGGGATCTCATCAATACCTTATATAATTTATGCAGAATATGCCTTAATATATTTCTAGTAGAGCTTGAAGTGACAAATCCATAGAACTTATCAAGCCAAGCCACCTTAGAACCTCTCCGTGCAACTGAGTACACCATTCAACATTAATTTTCAATTTATTACTTTATTAATTAATTCTCCAAATTATCAGAATGGGAATCCGATAACACATGCATAGTGGGCCAGATAAAGGCCCACGCGACAACTCGTGTTTTTAACCTTCAAATTTGATCATTATGTAATAATATAAATATTAAATATCGCATAAATAACACCATAACTTAGTAGTGTCTAAAGACAAGGGCTTTTTTTGCAAATTAGCAGCCTCCAAAATTTGATTAGCTAAATAGCATTGTTTCAAAAAGTGTTTGCAAAATAGTTTATTTTGAAAAAAATGTGGTAAATAACCTACCTTTACACATTATTAATAAAAATAAATAAATAATATATATATTAATTAAAAATATGTAATAAACTAAATTATGATAATATTAAATAATATTTTCATATCTATTCGGAATTTGTACCGATTCGAAATTTCATATCGGTGCGAAATATTAATTTTTTTTTTCGGATTACCTAGAAAAACCCAGGTTTCGATTCGAACCCATTATCGATCTAAATATCGTTGCTGCCCGATTTCCGTCGTACCAATCGATATGAAAACATTGATATTAAGATCGAATTGACTTTAATGAATTTGAATTTAAAATATTACGTTTTAAACATAATTAAATTCATTTAATAAATCGTAAAAAAATTGCTAAAATACATTAAATTGTGATATGAAAATATTGATAAAATATTATATCGTGCAATACGCCACAAATCGAAACATATAAAATTACTATATAATAATATCGAACGTTATCTGACACAATAATTTTTAAATGATTTTATTTATTTGAAGTTTATTCCGATTTTTATATCGGTACTACAAATATATTTCATGTTTATTCACATATAGATTAATGTGAAAACATATATTTCGATCTGTTGAGCATGATCGATATATCACGTATTGCCCGATATAATAAAAATTATTTATTATATTAATCGGACGGCATCAGTATTTAGACCGATACCGTGTTTCCAAATCAGACGTACCCTTGGGGCAAAAAGTTTCTATTAGGATTAATGTGAAATGGTACGTCTGGTTTGCTTTGCTTCTTCTTAGGAGTTCTGTGGGTACTGTGGATTAATAAATGGTACTGTGGGTAATGTGGTATTTAGACCGATACCGTGTTTCCTAATCGGGTGGCATCAATATTTTTTACGATTTATTAAATGAATTTAATTATGTTTACAATGTAATATTTTGAATTCAAATTCGTTAAATTCAATTCGATCTTAATATCAATGTTTTCATATCTATTGGTACGACGAAAATCGGGCGGCACCGATATTTAGATCGATAATGAGTTCGAATCGAAACTTGGGTTTTTCTAGGTAATTCGGAAAAAAAAAATTAATATTTCGCACAGATATGAAATTTTGAATCGGTACAAATTCCGAATAGATATGAAAATATTATTTAATATTATCATAATTTAGTTTATTACATATTTTTAATTAATATAAATTAGTAATATATATATTATTTATTTATTTTTATTAATAATGTGTAAAGGTAGGTTATTTAGCACAATTTTTTTCAATAATTTGAATTTACGAAATTATATCAATCCCTTTTAAGTTACGAAATTATATCAATCCCTAAAGACAATAATATGAATTTACGAAATTATGACACTTATTTTTTATCACTAATATTATATCAATCCCTTTTAAGTTATTTGAACAATTGATTTTTCGTTAGTTTTATTATCTCTGGAAATTTACAAATTATGCAAATTAAACATTTATAATTCCAAAAACATATAAATTTGATTCTTGAAATTAAAAAAATTGTGTCTAAGAGTATAAAATACCGATTCCTTTGTGCAAAATTCATGAACTTCAAAAGATAAATTTCTATAATTTTTTAAATTATACGTGTCTAATTAGCATTTGTGAACTTCGACCATCAATTTTACAAATATTCAGATACTTGAAGTATAAAATAATATCATTTCGAATGATTGATGGTCAAAATACTGTAATTTTATAAGATGAAGGGTCATATTTAAATTTTAACGATACAAAGTGATAAATGTAATAATTTCTAATTAAACATTAAGTAGTAACGCAACATTTGAGAATGTATATGACATCGTGAGTAGCATATGAATTACAATATTTTTAGTCATATAGAAATCAATGAGAGTTATACTCTAAATTTGGTGTACATGACAAATGATCTTTTCCACAAATGATATCTCGAAATGTTTTCATATTAATAAATCTAGTATTTCGAAATTATGTAATATTCATAGTGTTTTTTCAAAGATTTACGCTAATGATTCACAATAGATGTTATTATTGACAATCAATTCATAAGATCATCCGCAGCGGTGCATGAGACAGTATGGAAATACGATATCGAGTCCCACCTGGATAGCCAACATGGCAACTTCATTGCCACATTGGCATTGCCATATATGACATTGGCTACGATCTGATGAGAGAATTTTCTCTCTCGGACCCTTATTTTATTTTTAAAATTAATTTATATTTTAATTATTTAATAAAAATGTTTTATAAATCTAATTTAGTAATTAATAAAATTTTATCATAAAAAATAAAAAAAGTTTTGAATTTAAGGTTTTATCAATTCAATTTGAATCTTCTTGAATACCTTCGTTATGTAACGAATTTTAATATAAAATTGTATTTTCATATAATATTTTATTATAACATATTTGATATAATTAATTTAAATGTTTTGAATATATATATTTATTATATAAGTTAAATATTTAATTAGAATATGATTGAAATACATATAATTAATTTTATTTATAATGATGTTGATGAAAGAGAATGAAAAAAGTGATGTGAATGAGAGATAAAATGATATGTAGGAGTGAGAATGACTATGTGTCAGAAGAAAAGTTTGATGTAGATGGGTATGGTTGCCACGGATGTAGATGGTGTAATGGTGATACACAAATTTCGTCCTAATGGTTTCATGATTTTGTAACTTTGATTTCCAAAATATTAAAATGGAAAACCCGNATAATTATTAAATATTATAAACGTAGCAATTTGGGCATTTTTTTAATAAATATTAGCTTATTTTAACAATATTAACATTTTAAAATTTCAAAATTTAACTTAACAAAAATAAAACTCAACAAAAATACAACTTAAAATTTAACTTAACAAAAATACAACTTCAAATTAAAATGTAATTTAACTTAACAATAAATTATAGCAAAAAATGCATATATCGAAACCCAATACAATATGATGAATAAAAATTTGATACAAAAATTCAAAATAAATTACCTTTACAAATTTACGATATCAATTGTCGGATTTATGCTTTCGATCCGAAGAAAATTAGATCGAAAAATAGGAAGGCAACTGAAGGAGCATAGCAGAGGGAGGAAGGAAATGGGCGATGAAACTGATGAGAAACAAATGAAGAAATAGGCTGATTATAATGGAGATTTTGATATGGGACATGTCAGATTTCGTAAATTAAAATTGAGAAAACTGCATGGACATTAATTTGTCAGAATTCTCATTCTCTAAATGAGAAAACTTACAGAGTTGTCAGTTTTCGCAACTCAAGATAGCGTAATGTGATTTCGCATTTAGTAATGGAGAAATAACGTAAATTACAGTTTCTGCAAAAAAAATGGGGTAGATGCTGTCTTTACCCTAACTTAGTACGTGTCTAAAGACAAGGGTTTTTTTGTAAAATAGCAGCCTCCAAAATTTGATTGGCTAAATAGCATTGTTTCAAAAAATGTTTGCAAAATAGTTTATTTTGAAAAAAAATGTGATAAATAACCTACCTTTACACATTATTAATAAAAATAAATAAATAATATATATATTACTAATTTATATTAATTAAAAATATGTAACAAACTAAATTATGATTATATTAAATAATATTTTCATATCTATTCGGAATTTGTACCGATTCAAAATTTCATATCGGTGCGAAATATTAATTTTTTTTCCGGATTACCTAGAAAAACCCAGGTTTCGATTCAAACCCATTATCGATCTAAATATCGTTGCCGCCCGATTTTCGTCGTACCAATCGATATGAAAACATTAATATTAAGATCGAATTGACTTTAACGAATTTGAATTCAAAATATTACATTTTAAACATAATTAAATTCATTTAATAAATCGTAAAAAAATTGCTAAAATACATTAAATTGTGATATGAAAATATTGATAAAATATTATATCGTGCAATACGCCACAAATCGAAACATATGAAATTAATATATAATAATATCGAACGTTATCTGACACAATAACTTTTAAATGATTTTATTTATTTGAAGTTTATTCCGATTTTTATATCGGTACTACAAATATATTTCATGTTTATTCACATATAGATTAATGTGAAAACATATATTTCGATCTGTTGAGCATGATCGATATATCACGTGTTGCCCGATATAATAAAAATTATTTATTATATTAATCGGGCGGCATCACTATTTAGACCGATACCGTGTTTCCAAACCAGACGTACCCTTGGGGCAAAAAGTTTCTATTAGGATTAATGTGAAATGGTACGTTTGGTTTGGTTTGCTTCTTCTTAGGAGTTCTGTGGGTACTGTGGATTAATAAATGGTACTGTGGGTAATGTGGTATTTAGATCGATACCGTGTTTCCTAATCGGGTGGCATCAATATTTTTTACGATTTATTAAATGAATTTAATTATTTTTACAATGTAATATTTTGAATTCAAATTCGTTAAAGTTAATTCGATCTTAATATCAATGTTTTCATATCTATTGGTACGACGAAAATCGGGCGGCACCGATATTTAGATCGATAATGAGTTCGAATCGAAACCTGGGTTTTTCTAGGTAATCTGGAAAATAAAAATTAATATTTCGCACCGATATGAAATTTTGAATCAGTACAAATTCCGAATAGATATGAAAATATTATTTAATATTATCATAATTTAGTTTATTACATATTTTTAATTAATATAAATTAGTAATATATATATTATTTATTTATTTTTATTAATAATGTGTAAAGGTAGGTTATTTAGCACAATTTTTTTCAATAATATGAATTTACGAAATTATATCAATCCCTAAAGACAATAATATGAATTTACGAAATAATGACACTTATTTTTTATCACTAATATTATATCAATCCCTTTTAAGTTATTTGAACAATTGATTTTTCGTTAGTTTTATTAACTCTGGAAATTTACAAATTATGCAAATTAAACATTCATAATTCAAAAAACATATAAATTTGACTCTTGAAATTAAAAAAATTGTGTCTAAAAATATAAATTTCCAATTCATTTGTGCAAAATTCATGAACTTCAAAAGATAAAATTCTATAATTTTTTAAACTACATGTGTCTAATTAGCATTTGTGAACTTCGACCATCAATTTTACAAATATTCAGATACTTGAAGTATAAAATAGTACCATTTCGAATGATTGATAGTCAAAATACTGTAATTTTATAAGATGAAGGGTCATATTTAAATTTTAACGATACAAAGTGATAAATGTAATAATTTCTAATTAAGTATTAAGTAGTAACGCAACATTTGAGAATGTATATGACATTGTGAGAGTATATGAATTACAATATTTTTAGTCATATAGAAATCAATGAAGAGTTATACTCTAAATTTGGTGTACATGACAAATGATCTTTTCCACAAATGATATCTCGAATTGTTTTCATATTAATAAATCTAGTATTTCGAAATTATGTAATATTCATAGTGTTTTTTCAAAGATTTACGCTAATGATTCACAATAGATGTTATTATTGACAATCAATTCATAAGATCATCCGCAGCAGTGCCCGAAACAGTATGGAAATATGATCTCGAGTCCACCTGGATAGCCAACATGGCAACTTCATTGCCACATTGGCATTGCCATATATGACATTGGCTACAATCTCATGAGAGAATTTTCTCTCTCGGATCCTTATTTTATTTTTAAAATTAATATATATTTAAATTATTTAATAAAAATGCTTTATAAATCTAATTTAGTAATTAATAAAATTTTATCATAAAAAATAAAAAAAGTTTTGAATTTAAGGTTTTATCAATTCAATTTGGATCTTCTTGAATACCTTCGTTATGTGACGAATTTCAATATAAAATTGTATTTTCATATAATATTTTATTATAACATATTTGATATAATTAATTTAAATGTTTCGAATATATATATTTATTATATAAGTTAAATATTTAATTAGAATATGATTGAAATACATATAATTAATTTTATTTATAATGATGTTGATGAAAGAGAATGAAAAAAGTGATGTGAATGAGAGATAAAATGATATGTAGGAATGAGAATGACTATGTGTCAGAAGAAAAGTTTGATGTAGATGGGTATGGTTGCCACGGATGTAGATGGTGTAATGGTGATACACAAATTTCGTCCTAATGGTTTCATGATTTTGTAACTTTGATTTCCAAAATATTAAAATGGAAAACCCGGTTACCAAATTGTGGCATATGCGCACCGATTCCAATTTTCTACATGCACTCGTGTTGGACTGAGTCGAACTCTATGACACAAAACGACGTCGTTTTGATTTCTTTTTAATTCAATTTGTTCTTAATCAAAATAAGTAACTTATATGTTTCCACGTATTTATTATGTAGTTGATCTATTTTTGTATTATTCGTAGAAACGATGATTGACTAGAAAGTGGTTGCTTATAAGGAAGTGATACAATCATACACATTTTTATGAAGTTAAATCTTTTAATAGAATAAATTGATAAATATTTATATTTTTAGACTTGCATTTTCAAACTTTAACAAATTATGATATTTATTTGTATATTTTATTTTATTTAATATTATTTATTTAAAAATTCGAGTCAACTCGAAAATCCGACTCATACAATCTTGATGAGTCGAATCGAATAGAGTTGTATCGTGTTGTACCGAGTTGAATCTAGTAGAGTTGTATCGTATCGTACCGAATCGATATAAGAGTCGGTGCTACATAGATTATAACAAATATTGTCAAAAACTTAAATTTGGAAATTAAATATCAAATTTATCACAACTATGATAATTTGAATAATAAAAGTGTCATTTTCTTTAATAATACATTTGAATAATAAAATGATAATATAATTATAGAATAAGACAGCGGTGAAGCTGGTTATTGTGAATGATTATTGCATAAGTTTCCTTCATTTATTCGAATTGCAGGTAAACCAACAAGACCAAATATTTCTTCACTTCCCTCTTTCGATTTCCACTCCCAAACCAAAACCCACCCGCCCACAAACGCAAATAACCAAGTCGGATTCTTCAGCACACGACATCGCTCCTTTTTCCCCAAAATCTCTAGTCTCCGATTTCTTCTTCCCCAGATTTGTAGGTTTCTCAAGGTTTAATCACTATTTCTAGAATCGATCTTTTTCTGTGATGTTTATTGATGTGGGTGTTTGTTCCTGAATGCTTTTTATGTGCGTTTAATGCAGGTACGCCTGAGATGCAAGAAATGGACGTAAGTTCAACTCCTCATGCGGCATGCACAGATTAAATTACGTTCGGGCGATTCGATTTATTCATTGATTTGGGCGTAAATTAGGGCGAATGATGTCGCATCAAGTCGTGACTGTGAAGCGAGAGGCGTTGGCGTCATGCATGACATGCCCACTCTGCCATAAGCTGTTTCGAGACGCCACTACTATCATCGAATGCCTCCATACATGTATGTGTTTCTTCTTTAATTTTGTGTTAATTTGATTTCGTTCTTGATTTGGGGTTTAGTGCTCCCTTGCTTATGGTTTTTCTTGCATTCTCTTATATAAACTCTCATTGTCCTTTAAGGAACATTTTTGTCTCTGTTCTTGTCTTGATCTATGAGGCTTTAAGTCATTTCTTGTCTTGACCACGCTCTAAAATTGATGAATTGAAGAATTATACATGGTTACGAGACTTGATCTTGAATTCGCGTGTTTATGCTGTTGAAATATTGTCCCATATGGGTTGTGGAATTAGAATAATTCTAGTTTATAAATGGTGCGATATCATGAGTGATTGTCTTTTCAATATGATTCACTTCTCTTATGAATTGAGCTACATGTACATTCTCGCCAATTGAATCCTGAATTTCCATAAATGCCATGATTTTGCGTGGCTAAATCTCTGATTTGCATTGTTGCAACTTAAATTCACATGCTTAATACTTGAATTTGTGTGGTTACAACATAAAATTGAAATGCTTACGCCATAAATTTGCATGGTGATGACTTGGATTTTTTACGTGGTTCAAATCCAAGTTGTAAATCACGTGAATTCAAAATGTAACCACACGAATTCAAGTCCAATAAGTTTTACTTTCTGTTGAATTGGAGAATATGGCTTATATGAATGCTATGCTTCTGAACACTCTTCATATTTAAAGTAATCAATTTCGAATGTTTCGACAGTTTGCAGGAAATGCATATACATTAAACTTTCCGATGAAGAAATGGAATGCTGTCCGATATGCAAGATTGATTTAGGATGCGCACCAATGGAGAAGTTGAGGTCAGTTGTTGCATCGTCTTTTTTTGTTAATACGATTCTTCTCCGTTTTCATCGAATCTGAACCTGCAAAACTGCAAAAATGACATATTGTTGAAAATATTTTACTTCTATGGATAAACTCACTTGATTGATGCTTCTGTATTCCAGCTTATTGATTTCGAAGCTGAATGTGTGCTAAAAATTGATGTTTTTCATCGTTTTTTTCCAGGCCGGATCATAGTTTACAAGACCTGAGGTCTAAAATATTCCCTTCAAAGAAGATAAAGATGAAAGCTCCTGAGATATTGACTCCGGTTACGGTACCTGCAAAGAGAAAAGAGAGATCTCTTTCATCGTTAGTTAATACTCCTCGAGTATCAGCACAGGGTGGAATGACTGGTAGAAGATCGAAGTCGATTGCAAGGAAAGTGTCGAAGGGTTCTTCATTTACAATAGAGAAGCTTATTAAGAAGGAAGACGAGTCGTCAGAAGACCAATATGAGAGCTCTAGTTCACCAGAGATGGCTAGCAAATCTACTCATAATAGACAGGTTAGATAATATGCAATCCCATAATCCCCGATGAAATAATAATTTGCTTGTTGATGCAGAATTCTGTCCCTAGCGAGCCATCGAATAACACTGGTACTGATACGAAGAAGGAAAATGGATCATCTGATGCTTGGGAAGCAAAAGTTGATCTCTGGAAGCCTTTAAATTGTTTAGTCGAAGCGGCAAATAGAAGCAAGTCTTCGAAGTTTAGTTTTCAAGGATCTGGTTCTAAAGCAGAAACTCTACATTCTCAAGACAATGAGAGTAAAGCCCGAAATAAAGAACAAAAACAGAAGTCAAAAGTTCAGGATGAGAAGAATCACAGTGATCGGGCTATTCCAGATTCCGGTAGGCCTAAAAAGTTACGTAAAATTCGACAAAAGATTGCTCGAACATTCGGGGAGTTCCAGTTTCATCCACAGGCTGTGCTCGATGCTACAAGTGCGAAATTTGACTATAGAAACTATCCAATCTGGTTTTCACTGGTTTCTGAAATGCAGTAAGGGGTTCTCTTACCTTTGCTTACCATAATTAAGGATCAAAAGATTGTTTCTTCATCTTCTTGTTTGATGATTTGCAGGGTAGCAGATTTGCCTCCATTGCCGCAGATACCAACGAGTTATTTGAGAATAAAGTAAGTCGTCTTGTCTTCCTGCTTATAGAATGGATTCAATCTTAGCACCTGTACTTTGTTGCTGCATCGATCAAACAGGGATGGAAATATGCCAATTTCTTTCATTCAAAAGTATGTTAGAATGAAGTTGGACCTTTCAAGTGAGGATGAGGTATGGAGCTTGCTTCCTATATCTCGAATTTTGAATCTTCGAACAATTTGGTTGATTGTTTTTGCAGGTGGAAATCAGATGCATGGGACAAGTGGTTGTTCCGACTCTCACGCTGAATAATCTGCGTGATCTTTGGCTCCAAACAACAGCAAGTGGTAGAGTATCAGCAGCAATCGGCTCATCGGCAAAAGATTTTGTTATGGTATTGGGGTATTCTCGGAGAGCTCCTCGTTGTTGAGGTCCATTTTGAATGCCTTTGAAACATTTATCTATCTTTGGTGTGAAGACATTTCATTCTGGTTCCTTGCTTTTTTTTCAATATGGTGGTGTTGTAGAAGCTATTTTGTGAATTTGAGTATTGAAGAAAAGATTTTTCATCCATTCTGCTTCCTGCTAAGAGAAGAACAGATGGTGAATTGCTGGTACATTAGAAGCTTATGAGATGGAAATTAAGATTTTGTTTCAGGTACAGAGGGATTTCTACTATTCTACTGGATAAATGAAAGCAATTCGAATACAAGAGAGTATTGTAATCTAAAAGCCTTACATCAGTGTAAATTTCAAAACCTGGATCCGACGACAGAAACTAGGCCAGCGCCGGCGATCTCCTCTTCATCAAGGAACAAATCCTCCGTCACTCTAAACGCCGCGTGGAGAAGTATAATGAATGCTGAAATGAGAAATGCTACCAGAACGTTGAACCAAGGGCTGGTGAGAAACGAACATACGATGGTTAAGATTCCAAGAGCGGCTAATACAAGGCGATCATCCACTGAGTGATTAAGCAGCGTGATCGGTTCGTCCCTGGAAAAGTAGAAAAGAAGCCAGAGCACGAAGATCACAAGAAAAACGATCATCGAGATCGGATGGTACACCAGGCTGATGAACACAAGGAGAAGAGCGACCATGGCGTAGTTGACGCGGAAATGAGCGAGGTTGAATTTGATACGGAAGAATAGTTCGCCGAGGCTGCAAGTGACTGCGTAAGACGACGGATGAGCGATCAATTCGCGCCATGGGCGGCGAGTGATGAAGACTGAATGAGTTCGTAATGCGAAGTCGGAGAAGGCACCGGAAGCACCGCTGCCGTTGCTTCTGCCTCCGTAGGGCGGGAGGCTACTGTATACGGAGGATGACATTTCCAGTCCAATTTCCCGATTTCCTAAGGGAAATTGGATAGTGAAAGGAAATGGAATTTTGTATTTTTCCTTCAGTACGACGCCGTTTTTCAAACGAACTGAAAGAAGGGCGGATCCGACTTCAAGGATTGGGAAGAACGGGTCCCCCACCCCAAAATCCGCATTTTCGTATTGTAAATAGGAATTAAAATTTAATATAATATATAACAAATATAACTTAATTAGTTATCTAAATATAACGAGTTGGGATGAGATGCATTGAGAGTGCGTTGAGATGTTTGGTTAGGTAATTGAAAGTGCATTGAGATGCATTGAAATTATCAAATCGTGATTTTTTAATGCACACAAAACATTAGCAAAATATTAATACATCGTTCAAACATATTTGAACATGTTATTTGAACGAATATGAACATTCATATCAGTATTTGAACAATGTTCAAACATGAATTCCAATTCGAATAAAATATGAATGGACACGAACATGTTTGAAAAAATATGAACGAACATGATCATAGAAAGTTTGATTCAGTCGGATCAAATAACAACATTTATCAAAGTGTTACTATGAGGTTTTCCTTTTCATTCACCAAAGCAGCCTAGTCTTCCAACCAGTTTCAGAGTGGACCGTTCAAGAGGCATAGAGACGATCATGGAGCCCTGCATGGAGCCCCGCTTCATTTACAAGTCCTAGGTCAGGCTCCTTTTTTCTCGTTTCTAGTGATATAATGCTTCGTTTATCGCATCTCTCCTTGTGCGCTTAACTTAATGGCATGATCAATCACTTGGTTCTAACAATCATTACATCATCGATCATTGCAAACAAGTTCTTATAAGAAATTAGTTCTTAGTGAGTTTTAGGTGCAACATGACCCTCTTAGAGAAATCAATAGTCAAGACTCGTCTAGAGTCTTGGCCGTCCAAGTTTCACAAAGTTCTTAATGGCACATGGTCAGTGTAAATGAGAGGGTGTCTATTTCGTTAAGGAATGAAAATATTTGATGGGGAAGATTTAAGGAAGTCAATGATTGGGGTCTTCAAGAAATATTATCGTAAGATCATTACATTCCGATTACAAGAACTTCTCAGCCATCAAGCGTCTCCAGCTTGTAGGCACCTACTCCGATGTTCTAGAGGATACAATATGGGTCTTCCCAAATCCTATTCAGCTTTTTCACATGCTTCTGAATCCGAAGCTCCTAAAAACCAAGTCACCTTCTCATAATTCTCTAGGTGGACCCGTTTCTTGTGAGCTCTCCATGGTTCTTTGATAGAAAAGCACTCAGAGGTATACTGTCTCACGATTTCTTCCAACAGTTCCAGATCAAGTTCTTTCTATCACCGTTAAGCTTCTCGTCATACTGCTCTACATGAGGAAACTTAATAGACACATTAATTGTTAATATACATTCGCCTTAGGCTAAGGCAAATGGGGATTCTTCCTAACTGTACGAAGAGTAGTGTGATAGTCCCAAAGCACTTCATGTTGTCGGTCGAGCCATCGACCCCTAAGTCCTCTAACTTATTTCGTAACCCTCACAGTATGAGTTTGTTGGAAACCTCTGTGAGTCTCTTGGTTTGAGGATGGGTTACCGAGGAAAAGCATTGTTTGACCCCAAGATCGGTGCACATAGACTGCACCTTCCTACCATTGAACTAGGTATGTTGTCTAATACCAGAAAATTGGATAACCCAAAGCGACATACAATGTTCATCAATAGAAACACTTTGACGGCTTCGTCCGTTATGGTAGAGACTTTAACAGGCTGACAGAGCGGAGGAAATGGCTTGAAATGTCGATTATGCATTGGTCGAATGAGCATTGCAATGTAGTATCAGATAGAAAGCAACATGGCTACTGTGGGATCGATGCATGATACTAACAAGCTGAGCATCATCTTGTGAAATCCTTACTATCTGACATCAAGGTCTGCAAGAAATAGCATGCTCTGATGATACGAGTATATAGAGATTATGCTCAGAATGGATCCCACATATCTTCTCATGGACATTAGGTAGAACCACTACAACCTCTAATGGATTTAATCATTGCATGAGCAGTCATTCATAACTTTTCTTATACAACACCGCTTCTTGGAAGTCATATCTCCGTGACCGTATCTCTATTTTTCTGAGCTCAAGCTGGTCCTCAAGGAGGGTTTCATTTATCAAATATGCGAATATTGGATCAATTGGATCAATCTATATAGGTTTTAACCGGGATATGGCTTCCCCGATATATATATGTTTAAAGCTCAAAGAATAGAGCATCTACTTATTTATGGGTATGATCATGATGGGAATGTGAAGGGAGGGGCTATCTTGAATATGGACCTAAACAATTCTATACAAAGGAAAACTTGAAGAAAGCTTCACACGACAATCCACGATCTTGTTATGTACGCATTATACATGACTGAGTGAAAACACGCCACATGAACTTGGCGTGGTATAACTTCATGATGTGTTCGTGAGTTTCAAACCTTCCAGCATGTTGTCCACCAGAAGTTTAGAAGGAAAGAAAACTCTCAGTTTAGCCACAACCATCCCTCTAGCAAAATTCATGCTCGATAGGAGGACCTCGTACTTAGCAACATTATTCAATCTCGAGAATTAGTATTTCACCATAGAATGGTTGACATCACCCTAAGGAGTAGTGAATGTAATTCATGTTATGCTTCAAATTATACCATATAAATCAAGAGAAGTATGATACACCATACTTCTACAAAGAAACACAAGAATTACACTTTAGGTTTGATTCTCCTAGGAATTATAAAATATTTATATAAAATTCTATATATTTAAAAGCAAACATATATATTACAAGATTCCAAAGTTTAAACAAATAAAAAACAAAATATTTGATCACTATTTTTACAACACAAAAGCTACCACATCATACTAAAGCTACATGATGCTGAATTTCTACCAAATATATGGTTTTTTCACTCGTAGAAAATTGATCTTCTACACTTGAATAGTCCACTGATATACCTGGAGGAGATTATTGGTCATGAGTCTGAAATAAGAAAAAATGTGATGCAAATGAAGCATATATATAACCAATCATAATATTTACATAATAAAGCAATAACACATTGGACAAAGCTTTTTTTTTCTTTCAAATGTCATGTAAGATCTACTAACATGCTTTAGCATCAAAATGATTTCAGGGATCATAACCGTATCTTGCCTAAACTCTTAGATGGATTTAGGTATATTATGTCATATAAGAGATATTTTCTTTCTCATGGGCCATACCTCATATCTTCCTCAACAAGATAGTATGCTCTTTAGACATAACCATGGTAAAACCATGTTTGCAGTGATGTGTATCCACAAATACTCGATTTTTCACATAAACAAGCAAAAAATTACAAAAAAAGTTAAATAAGAAAGTGAAGTTTAGATCCTATCACACCATATTCACAACGTTGAATGAGCGTGCCCGATCGTGTGTATATGTTGTATTGTACTCAAGTGATAGTTAATTAGGTCATTCTGCCGGTCACTTGGTTTTTACCCATTCTGGGGTTTCCACGTTAAATTTCTTGTGTCGTTGTTTTCATTTTTGCTTTATTCAAATGTTCTACATATTCTATTAAGGTTGTTCGCACACGTGTTCAATTCCCAACACAAGGTTGTTATGCATCATCGATGAACGATCATCTCAACCACAAAATATGCAAGACCAGTGACTTGATAGCTCGGCAATGAACAAATTTCAACTTCATGGCACTGATTTTGATGGATCAATTATATATTATTTCCACATGATTAGCTTGATCTAAGACCTATTTGAGAGTTTGGTTCGTGTATACATAAACCTTATGTCCCTCAAAATAATATCTCAACTTGGAGCCTTATTCAATGGAAAGACTAAATATGTGTTCTGCAGAAATTATATAATATATAATTTGTGAACCTAAAAAAAGTAAATAGCATAGAATGATCTAAAAATTTGTGTTCTGCACAAATTATATAATTTGTATGTTCTGCATAGAATCATATCTCAACTTGGTCAAGTTTATTGGTTATAAATCACATTGGTGAACCCAATTAAGGGTGGAACTTAAGCTATAAGTAGGAGTCTATTGGCACTTTTAGGTTGAAGTTGTAGGAGACCAAGGTGACGGTAAGGATGAGATTATTTCAATAAAGGTCAGTAGTAGGAAGCTAATTTCGTATATGCTTTAGTTACGGAAAATGAGGGAATTTATGTGAAAAAGATAAGAAATTTATGGTTTATGCATGTCACATATATTAAGGGGATGGTTTAGGAAACACGGAAAAAACAACTAGATGATGTGCTGACATCCATGTGACTCGCACCAAGCATGCAACAAGATGATGGTGCTGGTAGGATTACAATGATGCCATGATCAGCTGCCAGATTATGTGATGGCATCAGCGTGACTCGTCTGGGCATGGTGGCAAGGGATTGTGATGTCAAGGTAGCAGTGATACCATGATCGAGGTTCAAGCCACTAGGGGTTCGGGCTGCGCGCTGGGTGGGATCACATGTCAAAACCCGACATTGGATTGATTAAGGCATCACATCCACACGGTAAAAATTTGTATTGTTTGCATGCAACACATGCATATGCATGAAACATGTATGGTACGAGCCACGCGCTAGAGTTGGTAGGATAGGAACTTTGCCAGGTTTACTTCCATTGACAACGTGGACTTGTTTACGGTGTTGTACACATGGATCATGTCGCTAGAGGCACGCTTGTGTATTGTAGGTGATCGGCACCACAAGGGACCGACAACCAAAGGCACAACGATATGGGACGTTGAGAAGCCAACGTGCATCGGGTCCGCTAGAGTATGCCAAGGTCACAATTGATCCACTCGAGCATGGATCCCATGCGCACTAGTGAGCCTCTCATAGGCACGAGACAGGATGATAATGCATGCATCCAAGGCGCTTGATGGGCTCAGATAGAATGCATGCAAGACAGACGTGACCAGGAGCTCAATAGCCTTAAGGCACACACGGTCGGCACGTCTGGTCAAGTGCGGCACCGACTTGGTGCGACTCGGCAAGAGTATATGAGTCGGATTTCCGACTCATTTCAAATAAAATAAAATAATATTAAATACAACAAAATTAGAATCATAGCATAAAACAAAATTTGTGTCTTAATGTGTAAATGGCAAGTACAAAATACTTAAACAATAAAGATTACATCAAATTTCTTCTCTGAATATAACTCTTTAAAAATCAGGTTCATCAAACGATAAATTAACAATTTTAATATTCATGCATCATCCATTGTCTCAAATCCATCACTGACCACATCCCACATTTTGCATTTACCATCTACATATTGTGGAGATTTTCTTGATTGAAGACGAAGATTGTTATGAATATAAATAAGATTTTCAACATGTCTAGGAGTCATGTCATTCAGTACTCCAATTTCTCTCACAAGAAGAAGACACATTACCAAAAAATCTTAAAACTAGATACAAAAGATTAGGATTAGAAATTCCATGAGTATACCAACATTCAATATGAGTTAAATAAGATCTATCAACCACTGAAGCTCGATTACTAAACTTATCATAACAGCCCAAAAACCTGCAAAACTTTTGTTTTACCTCTGTTCGGGTACTATCATCGGAATAATATTGTTCAACAAACTCTTGTCTCATTCTAACAATTAGAGGATCAAAATCCGGCCTTGGTAAATTCTGATGCTCATCTTTCCATTCTTTTGTTGTAACACTAAAAAGATTGTAAATTCAATGTAGCATTATATTAAAGAACACTAAAATAGAGAATGAAAATAAGAAATAAAGTAGTTCATACCTTGAGTGAATGTACGATATCATGCAAAAAAATGATATTTTTTGTCATCATATACTTCAAAATCTCACTAATAATACTCCAAAAGGTGATTCAACATCAACATTCACATCTCCATCTCATGAACATATATAATTTTTTTTATTTTAATCAACACAGTGTCCCACATGCTATATATCAAATGATGAGATGATTTATATATATCACATATTTTAATTATCTCATACAATGGATCAGTAAACTCAAGAATATATTCTAATACCACAAAGATGCATCCAACCCTCTACTTTTTATCATCATGACATTTTTGTGCTCTTCACCACGACTTGATGATCATTCTTCACAAATAACTAAATTTTGCAATGAAGTTTTAAGCTTTTTAAAACGACAAAGTGTAATAATATAGGATACAAATCTAGTCTCGGCAATACTAAAAAACATTAGATTAGAGAAGCGTTTAAACAAAACTAATCTTTTATGGTGATTCATGATAAAATGTTTTACTTGTGTCACGATTGCTATGCTTTCACTAATCTAACGCAGTTGTTGAAACACAACGGAATTCGTCTGTGTATCCTTTGGTGAACAAATATTCTTCAAAGTAAGATTTAAAGTGTGAACTACACAATGAGTTCAAAATATATGCAAACAAAATATTAAAAATCAAATATGTTCAATATTACCTATAAATATTACAAATGTGTTCATCTGAGGGTATGTTTGCTCAATAAGTTCACATGCACCTTTATAATTAGTTGCATTGTCAGTGATAATCTGAACAACATTACAAACTCCTATTTCACGGATTACATCTTTCATTAATTCATAAATGAAAAATGAAGATTTGGTTTCTTCCTCACAATTCAGTGTCTTTATAAACATTGCTCCATTAGAGTTTAGTACCATAAAGTTAATCAATGGATGCATTTGTAGATCTGACCATTCATCAATCACTATAGTCACACATTTCCCTTCATAACTACTGCTAATCGGTTCAAGTAAATTTTCAAAGTTTGCTAGTTCTTCTTCGAATTGCTTATTCTTGAGAGAAGTGTATCCAACCGTTGGTTTATAACATGTGAAATAAAATGAAAGATAAGAAACTAGAAATTAAACAAGTGTCATAAATTGTAGATTTTGAAACCATTGAGAAAATCTAGTAGTGGTATCTGAGCAATAAAACTTATTGCTTCTTGATAATATGGATTTCAAGTCAAAGTAAAATGGACTCCACTTACAAAGAACATCCTAGTAAGTAGACAATCGTATTTGTCTCTATTTTGCTTATTAAACGCATATTCTAAAGTAGATTGTCTCATTGCTCTTTTATTTGAAATTGATGTTGAAATAGAAGCATCCAAAAGACTTGAAGAAGAACTTTGAGGGGTTGATGATGCATGACTAGAAGAAGCACTTGTCCGGGGTAGTGAGATTGAACTTGATTGTGGTCTATATATTGCTTCTCTACTCTTATTTTCATCATCTTCTTCAAGTTTTTGCATTTCAGCAACATTTGCGTTAGAAACTCTTTAACATATCCTTATTCCATTTCCGGATATTTTCAACAAATGTGTTCTCACTCTTGAATAAGATACCACAAATTGCATATAACAGAAAATGCATTTAAAATGAATATTACCACCTGATTCATTAGTTCTCTTTTGCTTTAAAACATAATTTCATAGTGGATGTTGAATACAACTAAATTGAGATGAAGTTGTGTCATTTTGCTCACATTCCTCGTGAATATCCATATTAGATTTTGTCAAATATTCTGCAAGAACAAAACAAATAAAGAATTATATATGTAAGAGTTAAGTCTATGCAAAAATGAATTATAATTAATGAGGAGTTCATTAGTATACCACCATGTT
>RWGZ01001769.1:567434-622713 GCA_009725065.1 Utricularia reniformis | reverse complement strand
TTTATGTTTTTATACATATATTTAAGTTTTATTTTATATAAAATATTAGTTTAATATAAGCATAATTTTCAAACGCAATGATCATAAAATAATATAAAATCCATACCATAGTTTAATAATTGTGTTTTGAATATCTTAAGTTTCAATATCATTTAATAAAAACCTTACAATGCGAAAATGGTTTTTATTTATTTTTTCTTTGAAAATTTTATAATTTAATATGTTATTTTTATAATTTTCAAAATTTAGGGTATCTATTTAAGTACTTTCAAATTTAATAAGTTAAATACAAACACAATCTATTAAAGATGTGTTCAAAACTTTAAGGGTGGTTACAAAAACGATGTTAGATTTTCGATGATGAAATATTTATTTATAAAATTAGATGGTATGCCATAAAATTTAGAAGTAAATATAAGTCATTGTGATAACTTTCTATATTATTTTTTTAAATTTTAAATTTAACGTTATTATCTTAAATTTGAAGTACTACAAAAACTAATATTTATTAAATCATATAAAATGTATAAATATGATTGCTAGAAATTAGTTGGTTCTTGCGCTGAAGCGACGTCGTTTTAATTAAACTATACCTGAATACAAGGCATCTGCTTATAAGCGCCTGATTTTCTGTTAGATCCGCGCCGCTTTTGTTGAACGGAGATCACGAGAAGATTCTCTTATTAAATAATAGTTATATTTAAAATAGAAAATATTAAATAACTAAATATAATTTGCTCAGTTGCTGTTGTAATAATAATGAAAATAAATCATTGGGGAAAAGCAAGGCAGGTCTATGTTCAAAGCGACGTGGATGCTTGTGGTATTGCTAAAACAAAGCTGCCGACTCACTAAATAATTAATTATTCAATTACTATAGATATTATATATTTTTCTTAACAACAAAGATTTTGTGGATCATTTAATTCAAATTAAGTATTTATATATTATCAATTTAAAATTATAAAATACGCTTATACTAAAATAATTATAGTAATTATGCTTAAATTAATTTTTCACATTTTATAAACCAATAATTTATTTTACAAAATTTTGGCTTCTCTATTCATGTTTGTTATGATCTAAAAGAACGGGGTATTAGCAGTCAATATGTTCGCAATGAATTGAACATGTTTTGATTTGTTTAAAATGGGAAACACGATTATAAAATGCGAATAAATAACGACATGCTAATTTAACATGGAAAACCCCGTGAGAATGGGGAAAAAATCACAAGATTAAGAGCTTAAAAAACTTTTAGTCGATTAATTAATAAAACAGTGATGATTACAGCTTAGGAAAATGACTAAGGTAGAAAGTAAGATGCGCAAAGAGATAAACAATAGAGTAACGGTTAGTCTTTTGCAAACGGTTAGCCTTAAAACCTTATATTTATAGGCGAGAAAACATGCGTGGAATACGCCTCGTTGATGAGAAAAAATGTGTGGATTGCGCTCTATAACTGCCGTTCGCACGTCTCTCTCCCACTATTGAATGTAAGGTAACGACCCACTACTCATTAACTGCATGTAATTGTTGGGATCGGTCCCCAAAGTGTGCGAAGGCAGCTAATCACTTATCCTCCAGTCCTATGAACTATCCGGGCATTCGGGCTTTTTTTATATTTGACAATTAGGTCTCTCTTACTTTTTAGATAGTTGGGTTATCACCAAGTTATGGATATTGGGCTGTATAAGTTCGTCTCTTGTCACATGGACCGACCCAAACTATTTTGGATCTCCACAGGTTCGTGGTACCGGATCTCGTAGCTCTTATCAATGTTATTACACTTTTGTTTACATGCTTATGATATGCAATCATTTTGTTATTACTTGCATGTTAATTCTATAGTTCGAACATATTTATAATGTAGATATAACATAAATTCGTGAAGTTAGCATTTTATTCTTTTGTTTACACTTGAATTTGAAGCATTAAGAATGTAATTTATATGGTTATAATTTGACTTATTTTTCACATAGATTTTAAAATAATTTTCGATGAAACGTCTGAAATTTGTCAAAATTTTGTAATCAAAATTAAAAACACAAATTTACGGGTTAAATATTGTTTATATATCAATCGATATGCCTCCGTTATACCTACCATTTCGATAAGATATATAAAAACTTACTTTAAAGTAATTATTTTAATTAATTATTTATTTATGTATATTGTTATTAATTAATATATGAATTCTCATATGCATAATAAATATATAGAGAAGTAGTTAGTATATATAAGCATTCATTTAATACTAATGTTTTCGAAAGGGTATGGAATTTTGAACTTCTGGCTCGTAACCATGTGACACCAATTTTTTTATTAAAAAAATTGTTTATTATTTTTCTCTGATTGGATTTGAAAAACCAGGACTCATACTCGAAAATCTGATACCATATGATATCAAATAAAGTATCTGTATCACCCGATGTTTGATACCGATCGACATAAAGACAATGTTTAATATATAAATTTTGAGTTCAAAGTTTCGACAAAAATTTGAGCGGTTTGATTGAAAGATTATTTGTAGTATAGAGTTCAAAATTTTTATAAATTAAAACAGTGGTTTATAAATGATGAATTTTAATTTAATAATAATTATTATAATTATTGCTTTAAGTGTATTTTAGTAATTTTAAACCAAATTAATAATATATCAAGATTAATTTTAATTTATTTGATTAAAATTGAATAATGAGCAAATTTGAATCTTTAAAAATGAATTTGTTTTTATATTATAAGACGTATTTTTAATAAAATAGAGATATAATATTTACCCGTGAAGGAGGCGGGCGGGTCCATTAGGATTATAGAAAAAAGAATGGATGAAATATATGTACATATTGACAAGAAAGTTGAGTATAAGAAAATGGTGGCTGTGAGATCAGATCAGAGTTGGATTGTTGTATTGTAACGTGTTTTTACACTTGACAGTGAAGCAGCCGGCAGAAAGACAGCTTTATTAATAAATAAATATGATTGTAAATGTGAACATATGGACCAAATTCAAGCATATATTATCTGTTACAGTTTAATATAAAAAGAAATAAAAAAAACAACTATTGATAGGATCCAGCTCGTTGTGGCTATGCGACGGAATCCCTCATTTTGTTATCATTTGTACTTGGTGTTGAATTTGTCTAACGTTACTACAAAAATTGAATTGATTAAATTTATTAGGGTGAGAATTCTATCTTATAATAGCTTGATCAATTTTTTTAAATATATGGTTTCATTCCTTTAATTCCGTTCGTCATACTCTCATGTCGTAATTTAGGTCAGACTCTATAATTTCAATACTTGGTACTATGGTTTTAAAAAAAGATCGAAAATATTTTCTATTGGTCACATCATATGTTTCGATCGGTTTTTACTGGTTTGATAAAAAAATTAATAATAATGTTAATAAAAAATAATAATAAATATTTCAAATTATATTTTCTTTACAAATAATACATTTTTAAAAAGTTTAATTAGATAATACAAACAAAAGTTTAATAGAAACAAAAGTTTACATTTGATTTTTGAAATTGACAATTTTGCCCGTTTAATGTTGTTTCATCCGATGTATCCCAATTTTGTTAGAAAAATGAGCACAATAGTATCTTCTTCTCATTTAGATATTTTTAGGTCACATAAGTTCAAGTATGATATCTCTTTTTCTCATTGTGAACTTGAATTTGATTCATTCTTCATAAATATATGTAATAGGATTTAAGAACAACCAGAGAAACAAATTACTAAACAATTTAAAGTCAAATGAAATCAAACAACTGATGACAACCGTACAATAACAAAAATAAATCAATGACAAGACTTATTAATCTAACACTATTCCATAAAAAAAAATTCAAGATATAGATCATAAATTGATGTTAAACAAAGAAATTAAATGAACGGAAACGGAATCAAATGTTTGTTTATATTGTAAAAATTCATAACATAAATCTGACAGGAAAATCATTATCACAAAATATGTTCATATATGTCGGGGTAAAATATGTGTGCGAAAAACCTTGATAGTTACTTAGAACCCGATAATAATAACAAAGTTGAAGAACACAAAGAAAAACGACACAAGAAATACTAACGTGAAAAACCAAAAGCGTATGAAAACCATGTGACCAACAAAACAGTTAAATCTACTATCGGAAAAAGAATACAATATACTTACGCACGAATTCTCTCATACTTATAGGCGACAAGAGAACTTTTCTATAAAGGACCGAAAACTCATTTTGGCAAGGACGTACTTTAGTTAATATAAATCTTAATGACTTTAGGGCAACCCTACATTCGGAGCGAACTGTTTAGAGAATGCTAGAATAAAACTAATGTATGATTGTATGGACTGCAATCCATACACGTTCACACATCTCCTGCAATCCAATGGAAAATATGTGGCATTTTAAAGGATCAGAAG
This sequence comes from Utricularia reniformis, assembly GCA_009725065.1. Classification (NCBI taxonomy): domain Eukaryota; kingdom Viridiplantae; phylum Streptophyta; class Magnoliopsida; order Lamiales; family Lentibulariaceae; genus Utricularia; species Utricularia reniformis. The sequence goes on along the minus strand of RWGZ01001769.1, from coordinate 618,287 downwards.
CTCGAACGCATACACAACTCAAAATCAGTCACGTGATCAATTGGATCTCATTCACATTTGAAAGTAGACAATCCTTCGAGATTGCGATAAGCTCAATCGGGGACTGCCGTCCAGATTTCCTCCAAAAATTGGAGTATTTAATCTCCCAAGGTAATTGAAACACTACTTGATTGTTGAGATGAAGTATGAGCATCATGCAAATTATATCACCATTCATCGTCTTTACCTCTTGGAATAAGAGCTTCCATAGTTTTATAGAATAGGTCAAGATTTCTTTCAAGATCGGGCTCAAAAGCCCTCTCAGTGTGTCATACATCTAATTCTCGTGTCAGTTCTTGGATACGGCATTCCCTTCGGTCTACTCGGTTTCAGGAACAGGAGTGAGACTTTTTATATGGGGTGTAGGCAGATACATACGTCTCTTAGTACTAACCTATCTTAATAACTCTTCTTCATTAGAGCTTCAGAGTTTATGACTTCTTGCGTGTCGAACACTCTCTTATGGAATAGGGCTCGAAGGAGCGGGTGTTCGTGTTCCATTAGTTTTCCCCGTCACTTCGATCACAATCTTTTGAATAGTTGCCTCCAAAATCCAAATCTTCCATAGAAAATACCAGGAGGGAAGGGTAATGAGATACTTCACCGTTATTACATATAGAATTGTTTGTCGCCATTTCTACCTATTCTTTTTGCTAGCAAGAGACCTCAAATGGGATTCCAAATCGTCTCAATGGATAATGACAAACTGTTGTGGTTGTAAAAATCGGGGTGCCAACAATTACATACTCGAATTCACTAGCAATATATTTTTAATCTTTATTGCTTATGGGAAAATTTAAGAAATGATAGCGAATATGATCAATAATGATTTAATGTGGAAAACCTCTAAAAATGTAAAAAAATCATCGAACTAAGAGTATGAACACTCTAAGTCAATGCATTATTAACAAAACAATATACAATATCTGTGCGGGTAAGAAAATGACAACGGAAGTAGGAAAAACATGAACAAACGAGATGTTTAGCTAACGTGCCCCAAAAAGGTCTTTCTCGCCTCATGAATTTACCTCCATTATATAGATGAGAATAATAAACCGTTAGGAAACTGTTCTAACAAAATAATCGATGCTCGCCTAATCAGTTTCTACCCATCCATAAACGTTGATATGACTGAATCAATCCCTCATCCGTTCCGAGCTCGATCACTCTAGAGGCCCAATCTGATGCACCTTTAAAGGATCGATCTATGTGTTCTTGTATGATTTCTTGACCTCACATTGCTTCATGAGTCTAGTCGAGATCGGATCATTACTAAATTATGGACATTATGTGCCCTAACTCGTTTTTTAACCATGTGGGCCGACCCAATTTTTTATGGGCCTCCTCTATCCAAGGTATCGGGTCCAAGGCTCTCATCACTTGTAGACGATAAAAGATGATGAACATAAGTAATACATAACAATAAACTATAAGTTTCCTTATATAGTGGACATGCTAGAGATAAATAAGTTAACTAACAAATATTTCCTAATATTTGATCATAACCAAATATTTGATCATAACCAAATATATGATGTTTTCATAATATTATCATATATATACGTCTATATATACTGATTTGATACGATCTTATTTATTTGAATATCTCATTCCATAACTAACTCCATTTCTATACCGATCGTCTCCATTTGACAAAATGTTCCTAGATTTCCTTAGTTCGGTCATCGACCGATTGTCTCCATCTGCGTGTTAACAATTATCCATATGTACTACATGATCGGTCCTCTTGACCAGATGTACCTATGTCAATCACCCACAATCGACATCAAATCATGTTTGTCATCTATGTTTTCCGGATCGACAACAATGTCGATCGTTATCTAAATGTAACCGATCGTTATCCGATCTTCACACCTAACAATATGTTGATGAGATTATATTATTTGATTTGATAAATCAAGGCTTTAAAATCTCCTAAAACTACATTTTTTACCGAAATCCAAGATATCTCATATATTACTAGTATATTTTTGGATTTGAGCAATAGAATGAAATGAAAATTGGAATAAATATAAATGAACATTTATTTGGGCCAAATTAATGGGCCTTAAATATCAATTAATAATTCACTTATATTATTGGGCTTTAATCTGCCTCAACAACATGGGCTTTTAATATTAATTATATATTGATATTGCTTTAAAAATCCCATTGGACGCCATTTATTGACGTTGGATTGGAGGTAAAAAACGAATATTCGAATTTATATACTACTCTCGATATATTATTTCTTTTTTATTCAAGGATGATTAATTTTATGGGTAAATGTATATGTCTTTACATGTTAAAACTATATTGATATTGTACTAATTCGTGTGACTAAACATAATTGACTTAGAACAAATTGTTCGAAAAATCCCGTACTTAAATGCCCATATTTTTCTTCGGTGTTTATTATAATTCGATATATTTTTACCATCATTCGATTCAATTTGACCTTGATCTAGCTAGTGAACCCTAAAGGAATCATACCGCAAGCTCAATAACAAGTCTAATTTACACATTTAAAAGTTATGTTCTCATATTTGTTACACAATTCACTCGAATTCTCGAGTTACACATAGTGTATAACCGTGCATGAATATTTTTTTAAAAAAATAATTGATTTTTGTGAAATTTTACGTAATATAATCGAATTCGTAAAAAAATAGAGAATCTCACATCCAAAATTTTTGCCAAGACATCATACATATGTCAAGCCACTATTGCAACGATACTAATTTATATTTTTTAAAATATAATTAAAAAATAAATTAGATGATCCATCAACCCACCCATCCACTATTACAACATGGGCTATATTTTAATACAATCTAGTGACTAATTACAAGGAATCTACTTTGTCAGACTGAACCAAACTCCAAGTTTTCTTACAACAACAATTCCTTTTTTACATATTTTTTTTTATTTTACCATAAAATAATAAGCACAGAAATATATGTTTTCTTAAAAATTAATTTCAGTACAAATCCCTTCATATTTCTAAGTCCAATGACATTGAAGTTGAACTTTTACCCTTCTGATCATCACTTATCTTCGTCTTTAATTCTAACTTCAAATCATGGCAATGTGAAGGTGACGAAGAAGAAGAAGACTCACCTCCTTCACCTCTAGAAATAACTAATATTTCACATTCCTCATTCTTTTCTTCCGATTTCGAACAATCCATCGTAACTCCGAATAATCTCAGCCGTTTCACCGCCGCCGTCTTTTGCCCAGTTTCATACATTATCTCCTTCGTCTTCATCGGAATACTCGCCGGAAAAGGGTTTCCGTTTACATTTACATTATAATTTAAAAACTGGTACTGATTTGGAGAAATCTGCTTACTTATATGAAACTGTGAAAAGGGTCTCGAATTCGAAGAAGGTTCTAGAAGAAGAGGACTCCATGGATGAACATGAGAATGCGTACGTTGAAGAAACGGGAAATGAACATGAGAATGAGATGCCTGCGGCTGAATTTCAAGGCGGCGTTTGTAATCAATAAAGAGACGATCTTTAGAAACCCCAATTCCTCTTTGAAACGAAACGACGTCGCCGGCGTCAAGCTTTTTCTCTTTAACAAATCTGCTCCATCCTTTCGTCATAACGTAGCTTTGACTACTGTTCCAGTACGAATAACGAAAATGCCATGGCTTACCATTACGATCTTCGAAGCTTAAAAGAAGCCCTTTTTCATTTGTTGTTGAATCTAAAGGGAAATACTTTTCTGCGTACTGTTTTGGAATAACCAGACGGTTCAATTTTCCGACGTCGCTTGGAGTGACGACTTTATCGAACATGTGTTCTTTTTCTTTGTCGATGACACTGGGAATGGGTTCGGATTTGGACAAGAAGCTCATGGCTTTAGGACAATGAAGAAGAAAGACAATAACAAGTGAATGAACAAAATGAAGGGAAGATAAGGGAAAGGGCGGTGCCCTTCTTTTTGACCAAATGTGACTAGGGGGTTGTTTATATGGTCCTAAGTTTATTGTCAATTAATGAATGTATGGACACCAGAATTTTTTGAACTTAAAACTTTTAGATTCTTTACAATTTGACTTTTTTACAAATAAATCCCGATCTCATATTGAATTTATCTCTGGTTATATAAGTGTGATTGATTAGGTTTACAATATGAGAAATGTTATCACATAATGATTTGATAAAATCTTTTAAATGTGTGGTTTTTTCTCCTTAATCTCATTCGTTTACGTTCCTCTGTCGTAATTTTGATCAAACTCGATAATTCTAACATGGTATCGACCCTCATCTTATGACACCTACGCAATTTACCCTTTTTCGATGTTTTTATTACATAGTAATTCAATATTTACTTTTCTCTACTTATAACTTTCTGATTAGTCATTCTTCTCTGCATTTGTCCTAATCTATATGTTGGGGTTTAATATAAGGATTCATTTATAGTCAAAGAAGTCATTGTACGGTGTACATATACTTTAAAACCGTTGGTTGAACCACATGTTCGAACCAACCAGTTTTTAGTGAATCAAAGATTTTTCAATTCGGCTTAATAGATAGATACTTTAAAATATTTACGGTTCATTGCAATTTGAGCAACAATTCGTAGCGATTTACCTAAACAAGAAGCTCTCATATTCGATTTATCAAACCGGTTTTAAAACATAGTACAAACCCTAATAAACAAGTTATTCATATGGAACTATCAATATCTTATTAATACCCATACGCAAAAGCAATGTAGCTTTATAAAAACACGAATGGAATCGTTTATTAATGTATGATATTAAATAAATAATGTGAAAAATTACAAAATTAAGGCGTTGAATTTATTGATTAAACCTAACAAATACAAATGTTTACTTTATGTGCATGGGAAAAAGAGCAATACAGAAAGAGAGAGAAACTCTCTCATGTCACGTGCCCTTACTTTTTTAACTAGGGGAGGGGGGACTGTAGGGTGGGGGTGTCATTTATTATATAATTAAATAAAATAAATCATTTAAATAAGTTATAAAATGACAACCAATTAATACTTACAAGTACATCTTTAATTACAACAATATTGTGTGAACAAGTTGAGTTTTTCATGCACAGTAAGCAGCCATACATATGTTCTGTTATCACACGTTGAAAAATAAAGTAAATTAAATTAGTTTATTAGATAAAATGGTACATAATAATTACTTTGTGTTCAGTTATTGATATTATGACTAAAAACTTTAATAATTACGTCAATTATAACCCAAATTGTAATTTAGGATCAAATTTCATACAATTTTGTAAAATTAGGGATAAAATTTAATTGAATTTTATAAATTTTTGAAAAAAAACAAATTTTGCCAAAATTATAAAACTTCTACGTTTATCATTTTCTCATTTGTTTATAAAGAAAAATGATACAATAATAATTAATTGGTTTATATTATTTACATTGTAATTTACTTTATTAGATGTTATATCTATGAATTTAAGAATTCATTTGGGGAATTGAAGAGGAAACCAGCTGTTAAATTATTAAAATATTAATAATAATTGCAATTATTGTAATAGTTCACAATTACTAATTATTAATTCATTGTCATTATTGAAGTATCCCATAAATTTCATATCATGTTACTATTGCTACATCTAAAAGTTAACCTGAACCAAATACATTGAATAATTTCAAATTATTATCATTATTTCGACGATTTGGATTCCCGTAATATTCACATTACATTAGCTTGAAACATCGAATCTCTTAATAGAATTGTAACATAGAATCAACTAAACAATCGGATTTTAAAACCCGAAAACATTATAAAAAAGTAGGGTTTGTAGAAAACAAATAAACTTTAAAATTGCAAAAATAACATCAAAAGTTGTTATAATCGTTAACATTGACCTCTAAATTTAAAAAAATTGTAGATTGTATCCTATCTAAGCTTTATAATTTCATATTTTACCCCAAAATATCCAAATTCGATCCGGCTTAGACCTAACGATCCTTATGTTTTTAACAAATAAGTAATTTGTCTTTGACAAATTAACATTAAAAAGATATAATGATTATTTATTCATTTTTTTTAAAAATGGTGCATAAGTTGTTCAAACTTCCCACAAAAAAAAATAAAAAATGAATACTATTTCCTCAAGTGTTATTGAATAATTTTAAATTTTACATGATAAATATAAAATTTTAATATATTCAGGGGTTAAATATCAAATCTGTAAACAAAATTGATCAATTTCAACATGTGGATAAACGAGGTCAATTACGTAAAAACTCAAACAAATAACGGAAGTGAGGGTCAAATATAAACGGCTTTTGAAACTTTGGAAGCCAACCATATAATTTTTAAACTTTGAGAGTATGTTGTTTACAAATTTTAAAAGTTGGAGGGTCAATTACACATATTATGTAAACTTTTGGTGTTTGTACGCAATTTCCAAATTATAAGGACATCGCATTTACAATATTTTAAAGATCGGGGTCAATGACAAATATCGCTCTTTTTAATAAATAAATAATTTATATTTGAGCACTTAATTTTTAAAAAATATAATGATATATATTCTATTTTTCTTTGAAAAATAGTGCATAAGTTGTTCAAACTACCCACATAAAAATATATAGAAAATTACTAATATTTATTCGAATAATCATTCTTAAATAATTTTAAAATTTACATGTTAAATATGTAAATACATCATTTTTACACTAATTAAACTTGGTGTACCATCTTGTTCATTTTCTCTTATAAATGAAGTTATAATGTTTGGGAAATAGTTTAGGGGTTAGGGCCACCCGGTCGTCATTAAAGTGACGTCGTTTTAAAATTGTGTTCATAATTAATGTCAATTTACATAATGCAGCAGGTCTACCTAGTTTAGTCGCAGCCATGGAGTTGGACAATTATTGACTTCCTGCATTAATCAATCATTCATTGTAACATAAACATTATATTTTAAATTTAATTATAATTTCAAATTATCATTATAATTATAATAATTTAATTAATATTATTATTTAGGGAAATGTACTTGGTTGACTGGAGCTGTAACGTTTATTAAGTAGGTTATATTTTTCATGGAATAGACCAGACCTGTCGATAATGGTGTGTAGCCTAAAAATAGACTAGGGCGCTCAAACACCAAATGAAATAAACTATATAATATTAAATTCATAATTCAAAACCTTATCTTTACGTCTTTATATTACAAATTAAAATTATTACTCTTTACATCGCAAATTTTATAAATTCTATTACCCTAATTGAGAAAATGACACCTTAAGTACTCAAATTTTCACAATTGAAGTAAATTTGATTTCCTTAATTTGTAATAACATATTTGTTCCCGTTTTTGCAAATTTGTTTCTCTAGTTTTCAACATTTGGGCCAAAGTGCCAAGTTGATCATTGAAATCGAGGATATCAATTAACAAAAAATTAAAAATTTTAGGGATCAATTATATACCCATACAAAACTTTGTGAACTGATTTTGCAAAATATTCCACATTATGAGGATGATTTTGTAATATTTATATTTTGAAGATAACAATTATAATGATAAAACTTTAGGGATCAAAATATTACAATAATAAAACTATGAGAATCAAATTTGTGTGTCACCCATTCTAATTTATAATTATGAAATTTATAGATTTAATTGCGATATTACACATTTTATAAAGATAATATAAAAATTAGATTTGATTATAGTGTAAAAAGGTCTCCGTTTGATCTAACGTTGAGTGAGGTTAAGATATATCTGTTGATAATTATACGGAGGCAATTGAGCGTTAATGGGTTTAACTGGGCTGGGCTTAAGTGGCAGTTAATGGGCCTTTATATTTTTATATGAGACAAATTACAATACAAAATCAGAAATTAGTAATTAAGCAACGAAAACCTATCATTTTCTTGAACGACATCAATTGTGTTCTTGTCTCGTTGTAACTTAACCGGAGAAAAACGGCATTAGTCATAGAGGTGAGATTTGTAAGAGCAACCAATAGGACCTAATCGATCCGAACTTAAAATAATCGATCCAAGACCAATATTTCGTATTATGGTTGGTTTTTTGGAACTTAACTTTATAATTAGATTTAGGGTGAGTCTCAATATTCGTAAGATCTAACCACAGTCTTATAATTGTTTGGTCTCGATCTTCACATTTATGGGCTTAGAATAAAATCCAAATCTAAATTACGTAAAAAAAATTTTTAAAATTTTTTAATTTATTTATACATTCAAATATTTATTATTTTTAATTCAAATCTAATTGTACGAAAATTATTTATAAGTGTTATTACATTTCATTTTAAAATTTTCAGATTTTTTTAAACATAATTGAAACGAATATCTTTCAATTATAAACTTTTATATCAAATATTTGCGTTAACTAATAATAAAAACAAAAATAATCATATAATCGATTTTTAAATGATATTTTATTATTATTTATAATTTTTATATTAAGGAAAACATTATATTTTTTATTGGTATTTGATATAAAAAATATAGGATTAAATATCGGATGAAGACCTAATCAAGACTAGGGGGTGGGACACCCAACCGTGGAACCGTGTTGATATTATCTGGGGGTATTTTTGGTATTATGACATCTCGGGAGCTCGTCCGATGTGACTAGATGATATTTTCGGTATTCTCGTATATTTATGTCACTATATTGTTTTGGGGGTATTCTTGTAATTCGGACCTCCCGGCCCTATATATGAGCATTTACTAATGTTTCTATCAGTTTCAGACAAATTAGGCCCCGAACGGGGCCAAGGGTATTTTCGTAATTTGGCACCCGAGGAGCATGCCGGTAAGTTATAGAGATATTTTTGGCTGTATATTCGATATCTGGAAGCAATGAACTATTTTACGAGGTTTTACGGTATTATCTCATCGACATTTCCGGTTATTTCTCAATCGAGATGCATTTCCGAAGTTCAATTGCGGTATGACATTTATTCCAGTTTAATTAAATATTATTTGAGTACTTTGGGCTGAATCAAATGAAATTTGACTCCTGGGCCTGAAACTTATTAATTGTGCCGCATTTCTCTATAAATATGAGCCTCAATGCACTGAAAAGAGATTCGGACTTTTTTTGTATATCCAAAGGTAAGGCTCTCGTTCGAACTTATAAAGGTACTCGCGAGATTTCGTTTTTCAGCCTCTACCCGCGACTTTTCGCACCCAAACTCGCGGCCAGTTCCGCTAGAGCTACTATTCGCGAGTTTTCGTTGAGTTTCCCCCGTTACGCAGCTTCGTACCCGCGAGACTTTGCTTCATCCGCGAGTTTTCGCTTGGCATATCACTATTCGCGAGTTTTCGTACGAAATCTCGCGGCCAGCCCTTCATTCGCGAGTTTTCGGATGTTTCGTCGTGGTGGAGCATATTTGATTGCTTTTCGTATAGTTTTCGCTCAGATTATCGATATTTATTCATTGTATTGTATCTCTCGATTATTATAGTGAAAACCAAGGTAGAGATTCGCTCTCCCGAGGACGTAAGCTCACACATTGTGGGCCCAACCTCGTATATCGCTCGTGTCCCACAACAATTAAATTCCGAATAATTAAAAAATTTACTGATCTAAGAATAAACGCTCTAAAATATTTTTAGACGAGATCAGTTTGGCGCCGTCTGTGGGGACCGAGATTTCATCCCATTGAGAGCTTTATTGCTGAGTTTAGATTTTTGTTATCATGACTACTCGGAATTCTGATGAGGATGTTTTCGATGAAGAGATTGAGGTAGAACCTAATCCTCGGACCAACGATGAGGTTTCTGCGTTACCGGGGGATCAATCGTCAATCCTGGAGGAGCCTCCTATTCAAAATGTCACTGTTCGACCCTCCCAGAGCGGGTTTTCATCCGGAAGGGCACTTGTATTTTATCCTCCTCCACCTCGGTGTTTATCTAGATGTTATGAATTCGGGAGAGTTGGCTGAGTTGCAGTCCGTAATAATGCCTGTCTTTCGCCACCGGCGCACTCTAGAACCGCGGATCAACCTGAAACCGACGAAGATTTGGAAGAGCGAAGACGTACTTTAATCGCTTAATTGGAGGAAGTTGAAGCTCAAAGGAGAACCCGGAGGAACAATGTTACCCCGGAACCTGTTAATGATGAGGTGGCGAAGGAAGACACTGACCATGTTCCGGAACCACAAGCGAACACTGCGGCAACCGGAGAGTAGAACGATACTTTACAAAGGATTTGAGATTTAATAGAACTGAAGTTTAAGGAGATGAGCGGAAAGATGGAACAAAACGAGGCTAGGATGAACCAATTGGAGGCCAATCTGACTCTTGGTCAGGAAAGGAGATGGGTGTATGGCGAGCACACCCGAGATACCCATCAGACTTCTGTTTACGAGGGCGATTATATCGAACAGGAAAGGGCTGGTGAGCCTTATGGTAATCGAGGAAAGACTTTACCATCTATGGAAGTTTTGCAAAGTCCGTAGAACACTTCAAATGCTTTGTCTCCGTTTTCCACGACAATTAATAGTGTCACCCATTCTGAGTTTATTGAAATGCCTAAGGATCTTCCGCAGTATCGTGGGTCGATTGACCCACATGCTCATACATCGAATTTGGATATTCATGCCAGCTTGATGAATTTCAATGATGTTGCAATGTGTTTCGTTTCCGCAGCTTCTCTTAAGGAATCAGCCCTCCGATGGTTTAATCGTTTACCAAGGCGCTCTATTGTTTTATATCAGGATTTTAAGATCAATTTTATTCAGCTTTTGCGCCTTTCAATGCGCCAATAAAATCTATCACTTCTTTGACCGCGTTGTGGTATGATTCTTCAGAGAGATTGTTGGATTTTATTACCCGTTTTGAAGCCGAGTGTAGGAAGATACATCAGATTACTTTTAGTGAAAAAGTTGGGGTACTCCAACTGATTCTAGCTGGACATCCGTTGTGTAATTCTTTGAATAGAGATCCCCTGGAAAATATGGAGGAGTTGGCTTTGAGGTGCACGCAGTACATCCGGGAGGATGAAGGCTTGTGGGATCACGGAGTGATCGAAGTGCGAACTTATGGTTCCCACAATATCGTTGCAAGCCGAATGCCGGATAAGAGTGTCCCCCAGTCACGACCTAAATTGAGAACGTTCCCCACATTCAGTTATGAACAAATTTTCACCGTTATTGAACAGAAAAAGGGCGGATCCCTTCGTTATCCCCCTCCATTGCAAGATCCAACACCGGGGACTTATGAATCCCAAGTATTCTGTCGTTTTCATCGAAGTTTTGGACATGCCACTAAAGATTGTCGAGAATTGATGTCTGAAGTTGAGAGGTTGTTAGAATTGGGTAAGCTGGATGAGTTGATTAGCACTGTGGAAGCGCTGCCGGAAGCTAACCCAGGAAAGATCGATATGAGTGTCCAGTTGGGGACATCGGCTAAACCCCCAAAGGCAGACCCGCCACGACCTAACACGAGAGGCCGTGGGTACAGAGGACAACGTGGCCATCATCAAAGGGGTGGCCAAAGAGGATTTTTCAATGGTGGTCGTCATAATTATAGAGATGCAAGAAGGGAGAAAAATAACCGTGGTCGAGGAGGTAGGAATCAACAACATAGGAATCAACAAGGATATCGACAGAAGGGTTATCAACCTGCCCAAGGAAATCAACAACCACCTCCTCCCCCTCCTGCTGGCCCGAATCCGGGTCAACCAATTTTAAATATCGAGGAAGCTCAGCTGAGGTGGAGAAATCTAGGCCCCAATATAATGACCATTGCAGGAGGAAGGAGCGTGAGAGATTCACGTTGAGCTCGTAAGCGGTCATACCGTGAGTTGGAACAGAAAGGTCATTTCATGGAAGTTAACCTAGTCCAGTTATCTGACTTGAAAAAAATGGCCATATCTTTTGGACCTGAAGATTTATCCAGAGTTTTTTAACCGCAGGATGATGCTCTCGTCATCTCTCCTATTATTGCGAATCATCATGTTTCTCGAGTGTTAGTCGACACCTGAGCTGCTACCAATATCTTGACTCTTGCAGCTTTCGAACAAATGTCTTTGAAGGGAACCACCAAGCTCCAGCCGATGCAAACAAAATTGGTTGGTTTTAATAATAGTGTTGTTGCTGCTGAGGGATCTGTCTTTCTGCCACTAACTTTGGGAGATCAAGGAATATCAAGGACTTTATTATTGGAATTCGTAGTCGTAGATCTCCCTATACTTCCTTACAATGCGATTCTCGGGAGAAGTTCTTTGAATTTATTTGGGGCTATAGTCTCTCAACCACATTTGATGATGAAATTCCCCACACCTTCAGGCGTTGGAAAAATGAAAGGAGATCAGGAATTGGCGCGTTCTTGCTATAACATAATGTGCAGGAGTGGTATGGATGAACCGAAAGCGAAGAAACATGTTTGCATGGTGGAAGTCTTATCCAAAGAAGTTATGGATTCAGCTGACACTTCCTACAATAGGAAATATAAAGACAACGAGATGAAGATGGAACCCTTAGGTATTAAGACAATGCCTTTATTCTCCAATAACCAGGAAAAGACAGTGATAATCGGTTCTGAGATGACGCTAGAGCTTGAAAAGGAGGTAATTTCTTTATTGCGAAATAATATAGATATTTTTGCTTGGTCTTATCAGTATTATGTGGGGGTAGACCCCCAAGTTTGCTCACATAAACTCAATGTTAACCCATATGTGCGACCAGTTCATCAGAAAAAGAGGAAGTTTTCCCCTGAGAAATAAAGAGTCATTGATGAGGAAGTGGAAAGTTTGTCGCAGGCAGGGTTCATAGAGCCTGTCAGATACGCTGATTGGGTTGCGAATCCAGTGGTGGTCCCAAAGTCGAATAATGGCTGTAGAGTTTGCATTGATTTTACCGATTTGAATAAAGCATGTCTGAATGATCCGTATCCGCTGCAGGCCATTGACATGATGGTGGATGCGGCCTGTGGCTTTGAATTTCTTAGTATGTTAGATGCATTTAAGGGTTATAACCAAATTTTTATACATTATGAAGACAAGTTGTTTACCTCTTTATGACCAATAAATGCATTTTTTGCTATAAGGTTATACCATTCGATTTAAAAAATGCTGGGGCCACCTATCAGCGTCTAATGAATTCGATATTCAAGGATATGATTGGAAAATGTCTGGAAGTTTATATTGATGACATATTGATAAAGAGCCGGCACGAGAATAATCACATTCAATATCTTAATGAGTGTTTTGATATATTGAGTAAATATCAAATGAAGTTAAATCCGCTTAAGTGTGCATTTTGTGTAAAGGAAGGAAAATTTCTTGGATTCATGGTATCAGAAAGGGGAATCGAGATGAATCTTGATAAGATAACGGTCATACAGAAAATGACTCATCCGACAACTATTAGAGAAGTCCAAAGATTAAAAGGTCGATTAGCGTCATTGAATCGTTTTATTTCGCGATCTGAGAGAGAAGTTTACCGTTTTTCCGAGTATTGTGCAAGACAAATCTATTGTATTGGGATGATGAATGCAGTATGGCCTTCGAAAGTCTGAAAGATTACTTAAGTAAACTACCATTTATGTTTCCCCCATTCCCTGGGGAACCATTGGGTTTGTATTTAGCTGTATCTAAAGAGGCAGTGAGTACCGCCTTAGTCAGGCTTAGTGACAAAGAGCATAGACCAGTGTATTACGTTAGCAGGAAATTGCAAGGAGCGGAATCCCGCTATACATATTTGGAGAAATTCGTGTTAGCCCTAATAGTTGCCTCCCGAAAATTAAGACATTACTTCGAAGGTCACTATATTGCGGTCTTAACAGATCAACCTATCAGAAGCGTACTATCGAAAATCGATGCCTCTGGCAGGCTAGCAAAGTGGAATATCGAGTTAGGGCACTATCAGATTGAATATATCTCGAGACGAGCTTTAAAGATCCAAGTATTAGTGGACTTCATAGTGGAAATGACTCGATCAGAAGAATTCGGTAATGAGGAATACTTGGATGCATTTGTCGACGGATCAGTTTTTGCTGGGCGAGCCGGTATCGGCGTTTATTTTAAGGAAAGAAAGTCTGGTGAGGAACATGAATATACAGTAAAACTGCGTTTCTCTTCAACCAGCAACGTTGCCGAATACGAAGCCCTGATATTTGGTATTAACTTAGCAGTCGAGATTGGAATTGTTCGCTTGCATGCTCACTCCGATTCACAGTACTGAACCAGTTCTCATATACTTTTGTCACCAAAGGTGAGCACATGTCGATGTACTTAGACAAGTTGAAGGCAGTGGTGAAAGGTCTTAAGACATTCGTTCTTACATATATCCCGAGAGAGGAAAACACCCGTGCTGACGGTCTTGCAAAGTCAGCCACGATCTTAGAACTCTCAGATGAGTAAAAAATGACGACTATGATCCATTATCAGCGATCTATTAGTCTAGCAGAGTGACAGATCGCCGAAGTTGCAAGCTTGTAACTTTTGAACGATACGTGTTTTTTATTAGATGCAGTAACAGATGAACCTTCTTGGAAAGATGTGATTGTCAATTATTTGGTTAAGAGAGAATTACCCGCCGATGAAGGCGAGGCCCGCAGGACAATGCAAAAGGCAACAAACTTTGTGTATGTAGATGAGAAGCTATACAAGAAAAATTTTGGAGGACCCTATTTTCGATGCTTGTCCCCAGTACAAGCGAAAGCCGTTATGGAAGAAGTTCACGCCGGGGACTGTGGTGACCACTCGGCAGGTCGATCTTTAGCAATGAAAGTTAAGAGGGCCATGTATTTTTGGCCAACAGTAATAAAAGATTGTGTGAACTTTGTCCGAGCTTGTTTCGCTAGCCAGTTCCACTCGAATGTGCACCACGTGCCGAGAGCGAACATGAAACTTATGCCAACAACATGTCCTTTTGACAATTGGGGTATCGATATTTTAGGCCCTTTCCCGACTGCACCTAGCCAAAAGTAATTATGTATTGTGGCTGTGGAACATTTCTCTAAGTGGGTAGAAGTCGAAGCTGTGGCCCGAGTCCGGGAACAGGAAGTTATAAGTTTCATTTGGAGATATATTATATGTCGATTTGGAATTCCCAAAATTTTAGTATCAGATAACGGAACACAATTATCTGGAAACGAGTTAGCGAATGGTGTGGGTGTTATGGTACACAACAACGGTTTACATCCGTGGCACATCCAGAAACGAACGGGCTTACTGAAGTTATTAATCGTATCATTTTGCAGCAGCTAAAAATAAGGATAGATGAATCTAAAGCCTCATGGGTAGATGAGATGCATAATGTAATGTGGGCGTATCGGACATCACCAAAGTCTACCACTGGATTTAGCCCGTTCTCTTTGGTATATGGCTTTGAGGCAGTTTCTCCAGTAAAGGTGATGATTTTATCCGAGAGGGTCATTACTTACGATGAAGTATTGAATGAGGATATGCGAAAGTTGGATCTTCATTGTGTTGATGATCTCAGGGACAGAGCTGCCATACGAATGGAGGTTTATAAAAGACGGATGGCTAAAAAACACGATAAATACGTCCGCCCCATGTTGTTAAAAGTTGGGGACTTAATTCTAAAGAAAGTGGAAGTCTCGTGGCATGTTGGTAAGCTAGATCGAAAATGGGAAGACCCGTATAGAGTAACGGCAGTGGTGAGAGAAGGAACATATAAGATTGCGAATATGAGCGGATAGGAGAAGGCCATGGACTTGGCATATTTTCAATTTGCGCAAGTATTATGTATAGACGTGACTCATCGATCTTTTTTAAATAAATTCTCCTCGCTTTTTTATGGTCATATTCCAATTTTTAAGTATCTCTTTTGACGACATGAATTCAATCGACTAGGGGACTGGTAGGATAGGAGTTGGTCCATTGCGTATTAGTATGATGGAGGATGGAATAAAATAATAGGTTAGACTAGAAATGCAATGTACCGCCTGTCCTATAGTCGATCATTTTCAAACTCGTCAAATTAGATACTGTGTCAAAATACTTTGAACATGATGAGTCTTCATGTCCACGGCAGAATCGTCTGTACATACATACTGTTGGAATATGTCAAGGGGCCCGATTTATTATGAGATAGCCGGCTTAGTACCGAGCATGTTTGCGTGGCAAAACGGGGTGCAAGTTTATACCCGACTCCTGCATGACACGCCGGCGAGGGTCGCGCCTTCGTCGGAGGCTGGTCCATTTTCGCAGTGGCCCCGGGTGCAAGTATATACCGGTGGCGAGAGTGCGATGCCCCCGGGTGCAAGTATATACCGGCGGCGAGAGCGTGATGGCTCCGGGTGCAAGTATATACCGGTGGCGGGAGGGTGATGGCCCCGGGTGCAAGTATATATTGGCGGCGAGAGCGTGATGGCCTCGGGTGCAAGTATATACCAGCGGCGAGAATGTGATGGCCCCGGGTGCAAGTATATACCGGCGGCGAGATTGTGATGGCCCCGGGCGAAAGTATATACCGGTGGCGAAGATAAATAACTACTCATTTAAAAGGGGTGTTCGCCAAAGTCCGTTATTTCGAAGGATCATTTTCGACTGATATTGAAATGGTCGAGGGTCAAGCCCCGCTACACTGGGGACTCTTACGCACACTTAGAGTTATCGGGAAATATTATGTGCATGATTATTGAGCACCTGTACCCGCGTGAGGGAATACCTAGGACTCAAGCAAATTCTTATGATCTCGGAGGCCAATTTCTCGATTTGGATTATTCGGAGCTATATTTTTCTTAAAGAGTGTGATGAGATTGAAAAGTAACGGAAGTTATGTGGAAATTTATTGTTATTTCATAGGCTAATTTCTCGATCTCGATTATTCGGAGCTATATTTTTCTTACAGAGTGTGATGAGTTTGAAAAGAAACGGAAGTTATGTGGAAAGTTATTATTATTTCGGAGGCTAATTTCTCAAATGAGGTTATTCATGGCCGTATTTTTTTCAAAGTGTGACGAGAAGTTAGATGAAAAGAAAGTAATTTCCTAGATACATTGGGGAATACAAAGTGAGGAGAGATTACAAAAGTGAAAAAACTATAATATTCAGAAGTTTATTTATTATGCTTTTTGGAACCCGAGCCTTCACTAGGCCCGCTGGGACGCTTCTTTACCAGCTTGATCATCGGAGAGGGGGGAGTAATCCTTTTTTCTTTAATCTCCGCAGTGGTCGATTTCCTAGGAACAAAGCCCGCCATTTCAGTCTCATGGCGTTCTCGAGCTTCTACCACAATAGCGGGAGTATATATCGGAGGGTCGCGATGACCCATTACCTCCTCATCTTTAAGGAGATCTCCCACGAGGGGACCCATCGGTTCCGGGAATAGTGAGGCCAATCTTCCAAATGCATCTGGTGGTGTGCCCTCTTCGATTTCGATCTCCTCCGAATACAGCTGATGGTGCAAGTCCTTCTCCAGATTGAACTGGAGCGCCCCGTACGGATCCCTCGAGCAATACAATTTGTCCTATGCAGGCACTGACTCGAATTTCCCGGACATACTGGGATCGAGTCTTCCTCTCTTTTCAGGGGTTAGATATATGCCCAGGATTCTTTGAGTCTAGACACTCCCTCTAAAGAAATATAGAGCAGACGACGTCGCAGTAACTAGGGCCGCCAGGTTTCGGAAAGTCGGGGAGTGCACTGTAAACTTCCATATCAGTTTTCGGAAACAATCATTGATCTAGGACGGTAGCCTAGCAGCTCGAGCCTGAAGACGGTCTACGGTAGACTGGAGGGATTCATTCTTTGATTTCACCTCTTTATTCTCCTCCAGGGCCTTCCCGAGGGCCTTCGTATCAGCAGCATTGGCATCTTTGGCCTTCTTCAGCTTTTCTTCGGTCTCAGCTTTGATCTCCCTCAACTTGTCATGAGCGTATTTCTCGTTCACCTTGAGGGTGCCTATGGGCTGCTCGAGAACATGTCTTTTCCCGATATGATAGGCTTCGCACTGCGTCAATTCGCTGCGATGAGCTCGGGTTAAAGTTGCGATCGTCTTGTTATGTTCCTCCCGGAGCGCTGCTATCTCTTGGGCATGTTTTTCCCGCTGATTTTGCATTAGCTTCTCCACGGCCTTCTTTGTTTGCTCCCCGATTATATCCGGATAGTCGAACTCCGAGTGTCTGAGCATACAATATTCCCCTACGGCAGCCGCGGTACCTAGCTCCATTATTGTCCTCTGCATCTGAAAGGAAGCAAGAGTTATAAGTATATATATATAAAGTAGCGGGTAAACAATTGAAAAGAGACAATGGTTAATGCCATGACGAACCTCCGCCCCCGTACGGCATATCGTCACAGCTTGGCCCATCAACCGACTGAAGTCGGTAAAAACCGTGTGGTCATCCCTACCACGTGGCAACATCTACAGGTTCCGGTCAAAGTATGTTAAGGCCGGCCGGTTCGACACCCTGTCACCTTTCGGGATCCGAGTGGCGACTCCGTCTTTTATCAGTATGAAACCGGCCTGACGCCCATCTCGAGCCATTCATTCACCGTAAGCATCGGGATATCCCTTATGCGGAAGACATCGAGGAACTCAGTGGTTAACCCACTTTTCTTAATAGGTTTCGCAATCTCCAAAACGGTGGGACCCTCCACCGGTCTTTTCCCCTTATCCCGAGGAGCTTCTGGGGTTATCTCTCCTTCCGGATGGGACTCATGTATCACATCCTCCACCACGGGGCCTATCGGTTGACCCCCGCTGATTTCCCCTCTTCGTCATCCCCGATCACATCAACTAGTGTCTCGGCGAAATCATACATCCCCTCGTCAGGGGTAAATTCTCTCACGGCAAGCTCCAATCGCCGAGACACATGAATCAAGTCTTCGGGACTCTCGGGGACCTTTGAAGTCGGCTCATTTTCTACTGGCCCGGGATTCCCAATTGCCGTGACAGGTAGTGGCGGAGTAACCGGTCCGGCCTCTTCTATTTGCGGCACTGTTTCTTGCAAGCTTAGTTCCAACTCTGCCCTGCAGAGCGGTTCCGAGACCCTGGTGCCATCTCGAAGATCAGCCCGTCCTTCTCCGTAACTAGAGTACGGAGTGATCTCAATCTATCACCTAATCTTGAACGGTCTTCAGGGGGAGTCATTATCTTATCTGCAAAATAAACAAGTCGCGTGAGAAATACAGTTCAAAAGATTATGAAACATATATGCGCTGGATTTCAGAAGCTTTTCTTATCGAGGAAGAGCTGTCGAGATGGTTTAAGTATTAATGCATGGTCCATATACCTAATAGTCTCATACTAAAGTGGGTAGGGGCCGGAAGAATGTTGGAAGCGACCAAGATCAGGGCATAGAATAGCGTCTTCGGGGTCCAATCAATACCATCCTATCTAGCGCACGTGATAAATATCCTCTCTAAAGCTTTAGGAGTAACGGATAGTGGGATAGGATAATAAGACTCCGGAAAGAAAGGTTCCCCCTCAATTGGGAACCGCCAGGGAAGGCTAAGTGCAGACAACCTAGTGGAACCCACACAGGTGACAAAAAAGAAGTGTCTCTTCCAGTCATGATTCGATTGGGGATTTGAGAATGGAAAATGGCTTTTTTTGTGTCTTAGACGAAAACGATGCAACCTTGATCTCCGTAATGGATAGCGGTACTGATTTGAAATATTTGGAAGAAGCTGTCAACGGTCATCGAAATCTCATTTGTCTCCATAAAAATGATAAAGGCAATCACCAGAGATACCGATTTTGCACTCAACTGGAAGATGTAGATATTTAAGTGAGTTAGGAGTGTGGAAATGAACGGATGAAGCGGAAAGCGGAGACCACACTCTAGGTACTCAAGACAAACTGCATGGGTGCCAGTCGGTGGACGTAGAATCCGATCAGAGGGACCCGGTTGGTATAGAACACAATCGGAAGAAAGGTGGTAATTTTCTACGATAGACTTCCACTTCCGGGGATGCATGCTATAGGGTTGGTCAAAAGATTTTAAGCTTTGACAGCAGAACTCTGAGAAACAATCGTATTCTCAAGATGTGCAATTCGATTGAAGAAGTATGGATAAGGGATCGTAATAGGAGAACGGGAAGCTGACAGACTCGAATTGGAACTCCTCGAGCCGGATGAGGAGTCCAAGAGATGGGATGACGAGGCATCGGAGTCCGAGGAATGAGCAAAGCCGGAGGACATGGTGTCAAGTTCTCGAAATTAAGGTTTTTCCAATTTTTTCTAATTTTTTCAGATTTTATTAAGTGTCTCGCGAGTTTTCGTACCAAAAGTTGCGAGAGGTACTATGCAGTCTGTGCAGTCGCGATTTTTCGTTAAGAAGTTACAAGTTTGCCTGTGTCACTGTTCAAACGCTGCTGTCACGAGATTTCGCTCAGAAAGTCGCTGGAGGTACTGTTCAAAGAAAGTAGAAGCGAGAGTGCTGAGTTTCTACGAAATAGCGCTGTTACAGGGGGACGCAGAAGTATTTATAGGGGCGGACCCTCGAGTCGAAAAATCCCGAGATTTTCGCCCAACCTCAGAATTTGACGTTCTTAGTGTCAAAACGATCGCGTCTGCGAAGGGTTTCCAACCCTACCCACTGTTTTCCCAGAAAAATTCCCGAACGATCATCCACTTTCGAAACGAGCTAATATGATATGTTTACGACTCAGAGTCTGAATCTGAAAACCAAGGGACTATTGATATTACCCTGAGGTATTTTCGGTATTATAACATCCCCGGAGCTCGTCCGACGTGGCTAGATGATATTTTCGGTATTCTCGTATATTTATGTCACTCTATTGTTTTGGGATATTATCGTAATTCGGACCTCCCGGACCTATATATGAGCATTTCACTAACGTTTCTATCAGTTTCGGACAAATTCGGTCCCGAACGGGGCCAAGGGTATTTTCGTAATTTGGCACCCAAGGAGCGCGCCGGTAAGTTATAGACATATTTTTGGCTGTATATTCGATATCTGGAAGCAATGAACTATTTTACGAGTTTTTCTGGTATTATCTCATCGACATTTCCGACTATTTCTCGATCGAGATGCATTTCCGAAGTTCAATTGCGGTATGACATTTATTCCAGTTTAATTAAATATTAGTTGAGTACTTCGAGCTGAATAAAGTGAAATTGGGTTCCTGGGCCTGAAACTTATTAATTTTGCTGGATTTCTCTATAAATATGAGCCACAAGGCACTCAAAAGGAATTCAGACTCTTTTTGTACCTCCCAATGCAATGCTCTCGCTCGAACTTGTGAAGGTACTCGCGAGATTTCGTTTTTCAACCTCCACCCGCGACTTTTCGCACCAAAACTCGCGGCCAGTTTCGCTTGAGCTACTATTCGTGAGTTTTCGTTTAGTTTCCCCCGTTACGCAGCTTCGTACCCGCGAGACTTTGCTTCATCCGCAAGTTTTCGCTTGACATATCACTATTCGCGAGTTTTCGCTTGGCATATCACTATTCGCGAGTTTTCGGCTGTTTCGTCATGGCGGAGCATATTTGATTGTTTTTCGTATCGTTTTCGCTCAGATTATCGATATTTATTCATTGTAATTGTATCTCTCTATTATTATATTGAAAACTAAGGTAGAGATTCGCTCTCCCGAGGACGTATGCTCACACATTGTGGGCCCAACCTCGTATATCGCTCGTGTCCCACAACAATTAAATTCCGAATAATTAAAAAATTAACGGATATAAGAATAAACGCTCTAGAATATTTTTAGACGAGATCACGTGTAACCGAACCGATTTTAATCGGTTAAACGGTGTCGGTTATATAGTTAATCGGTTTTTACGGTTCGGTTTCATATCGGTTAAAATGATTATACGATCGGTAATCGGTTTTATTTATTAATATATGTTTTTATGTCGGTTAACCGTTTAAATTATTTAATTTACACAATAATTTCCACCCCTTATCTCACATGTTACATGACCCATATTTCCATTATCTAAATAAAAGAAATTATACTTACTTGATATTACAGTTGGTAGAATTCTTTCTATGTTATGTCATTGCTCTACCTTTAAATATACTTTAGTAATATTTTTCATTTTTTGCTATGATTAATTGTATATTTGGTGGCAATTTGTGTGTATTTTATGTGTTTAATATTTTTTTAGTTTTACGTTTTCTTGTTTTCAAATTTAAGTTTTGTATTTCAGAATCTTTCTAAGCATGATAATATTGAATTCTTATATTTAATTTTTGGCTGTGTTGAATCTTTTTGTTCTTGTTAAATGTATTGCGTTATGTTTAATTTGTTCCGTAAATGTTTACATTTGAATATTTTATATGATTATTTTTATGTCTAATATTCTTTTTTTATTTACTTTCTTATTTTAGATTTAATGTCTTATATTTAATATTTTGGAATCTTTTTAAACATGATAATAATGAATTATTATGTTTTTTTGTGAATTTCCTCATGACAATTTTTTGTGAATTATTGATAAAATAATGAATTCAAAAGAATTTTATTGTATTTTGGGATTGATTCGCCATAGTTACTAAATCGTTTTCGAAAGTTTAGTACGAGTTCCAGTTTGATCTAGATTAACACAATTCATTTTTCGAAAGTATGAAAATTGTTCTCGAAAGTATGAAAATCAACCTCTTAGGAAAAAAGATTGAATATGGAACAAAGTTTGTATAAATTTTTTAAAAAAATTATCGATTAAACGGTAACCGGTTAACCGTCATTTTCGGTTTCCATCGGTTATAGATATATAAAACGATTAAATAATTCGGTTTCAGTTTTTAAATTTTGGACTACAAAACCGATTAACCGTAAAAATTTTAACTGTTTAACCGTTTAACTGATCGAATCCCATCCTTTAATTAAGACTGAACCGAAGACTTGTTGATTGATAGAGAATAATCTCACTTATAAAGACTAGATATCGACCTTATATATAAAATTAGAATCCTCCGATTTTTTATAAATTCCAAAATTCGAAAAGAACCCGCCCGAATCGTGCGGTTGTTTTGCCCACCTCTAATTAGTCATTCGAGCGGAAGATGGCGAGGTCACGAGTAGGCTGGTGCAAGAGGTTTTTGGGCGGGGGTTGAATGATGTGGGCAATCCAGTTGTTGATTATCTAATTACTGTTCTGGCTGAATGGATGTATCTGAGTTGGCTACTCTGAGTGATACTCTGTTTCCTTCGAATGATTAGAGTGATCAATATATTGCTGTTTTTTATTTAATTTTTAACCAATTCGTTTTGGTTGTGGCTTTCTTGAGTGAAGCGAAATTTTGATTTTATCCTTATATTTCATTATGGAATTTGCTATTCAAATCAAAGTTTAGGATTTAAACTTTGGATTGTGAGGGTGATTCTGAACATTTCTGATAGCATTTCTTGGATTGATAATGATTTAATGTTTTGGTTTGTTATGATTCTTGCGATATTTGTTTTTGAAGTGTTACAGTTGATTTTTACATTGTTTGGCGAGTTTATTGCTGTAGATTGCAAGGATATCATGTTTTTTTAGTTCGATTGCATTTTGATTGTTTTTTAATAGCAGGCTAAGATGTTGCAATCCAACCAGAGTTTTAGTGGTTGATTTTATTAGAAAAGTTAGCATGAAGATAACTAAGCCACTTAAGGAACTAAAGCTCTTTGTCTCATAGCAGAGTTCTCCAATCGATAGCTTTGTTGGGACTCTGGCTCCTGAAAGAATAAGTGAGAGCACTTATATGGTGATTCTTGAGTGTGATGTTGTCGTTTTCCTTATCAACAAAGCTGTCTTAGCTTTTACGAGCTTCTGCATGCAATTGTTAGTAGCCATCACCTTCTCTTTTAAGATCGATCCCTGTCAAGAGGTATATTGGGTAAATACCAGTATTAGTTATAGACAAGGAACAATCAGAGGGTAAGGATACTGATTGATTCACTATTGCACGAGGTTAAGTATATTGATTCGCCACCATTGCACGAGGCCTAAACCCTAGTAAAGTGGCAAAGATCTCAGTGAACCGAAAAGCTAAGCATACTCATCATTAGGCAGCATGGGTGACCCATTAAGAAGTTTATGGTTAGAGAAAAGTGAAGATTAAGTCTGGATCATTAGGGCTATCCTAGTCCAGAACGGACAATATCATGCAAGTGGGAGGCGCATCACTACATTTAGTATCAGAGCCGGAACCGGGTTACACTTGGTGGGTGGGGCAAACCTCATCGAGGACATTGAGTTCATAAAGATAAGTGAATGTAAGACCACTTGGGGGTAATGAGGCACCTTGGCAAATCCCTCCATATTGGCCGTAGACGGTGAACGATTAGAGATTAAGTATAATGATTCGCTTATAATTGCACGAGAAATTTTCCCATTAAAGTGGCAAGATTCAGAATCAAAAAGTTAAGTATGTTCACCGTGCAGTATGACATGATGGTGACCAACTCGAAGTTATGACTAATCAAAAAGTAAAACTGTGAGGATTATTTGAGAGCCATTAGTTCTAGCATAGTACAAAACATAGAATACCGTACAAGCCGCAGGAGATTTTGAGTGCAACTTCTAGCCTACATATATTATTATTATTGCGATGCTTAGATAAAATCCCCATGATTTAGGGGTAATGGCAAATTGAGTCCCCATAGTTTTGAAAATTTGGCAATTTTGAACCCCAAAGTTTTAGAATGGCAAAATAGATCCCCGACTTTTGTATGGTTTGGCAAAACTAGTCCAAATTGTTTATCAAAATTGACAATATTAGTCTTCAAACTCTTCAATTTTCGATTATTATTATATATATATACATTGTTTCATTTATTGAATTCATTCTTTGAATTAATAAAAAATGGGGAAGAGATTTTCCAATTCCCAAAAATTCAACTCATTTGAATTAAGAAATAAAAACATGCGAAAATGAGATATTCATTTTTCAAATTTCTGATTTTCTGTAAATTCTTCAATTGCTGTGGACTAGGTAAAGTACAACATTACAAGAAAGGCTCATCTCTTCCTTATGCACTACCACATTTCCTTTACAAAAATAACATTCAAGAAGCCTCTGCTTTATGAGCCTTTCAAATCATATTGTATGTTGTCTATTTGATTTATCATATAGTACATCATATGTGAATTCTAGTGATGGTTATGTTACAAAATACATGACCTTGATCCAATTTATCCAACTTGGTGTTACATATGATGATACGATGTCGCTCCTTCGGGTAAGAATCTCGTCGGATAAATCAAGACTCTCGTGTATGAATAAGTGAGTGACAATGAGCATCTGAATCCCGAAGCATGGACCGGCTGTGGGATGTTTCCTATGGTTGTCGGGATATTGTATAAAAAGTCCAATTTTAAAACTAGAAAAATGTATAAGGAGTTCACAACTTACAACCAATGTTTGACTATCGGTCTTGGCTAATACAACGATATACCGTCGATATACTGGATATACCGGCACTATATCAGCATATCGGTCATTTCGATGAACACCAGTAGAAACAAAATTTCGGTCATCTCGGACGAAATTTCGTCCGAGATTAAAACACTGCTTACAACTAAGTTGTGTAAAGATTATGTCTCATTCTCAACTTATTGTTAATATTGTTTGTTTTTAATATTATTAGAAATGATACTTAAAATTATTAATATTGTTTGTTTTTAACCTCCGATACTGTAGCATCCAATTTTCCACTAGTATGATTTATTTTCAAAGTTCACAAAGTACGTAAATAAGATTATTATAATTTGAAAAATTATACAAAATGACTCTTGAAATTTAAGAATTGTGTATAAAAATATAAAATATTAAACGTGTCAATAGATGGTAAATGACAAATCATATTGGTATATTGATGTGTATTACGTGCACTTAATTGAATTTTGAGGACTACAAATTCATATTTTTCTCAAATGTTGTATCATATTTGGATTTCCGTAATTTATACCGTAAGTTGGAGAATCATAAGCCAACGTCACTCATTTAAAACATTGGAATTCCTAGTTTAACACTTTAGAAATTCAGGATTGAATACTATTGGAGAATGGAGAGTCTCTGTGTTATAAATTCATAAACTAATTAAATCATATTGAAAAGCTATTTATTCATTATAACATTACTATAAGCTATAATACTTATAATATATATCATTCAATAAAACAAAGGGAATGAAATGCTTACATTTATAAAATATAACCACATGCAAATTTGATACCTATAATTTCATGATTTTATTAATTGAAGTTTAAAGTTTTATAATTATGAAAAATATAATTCAAAAAATATAAATATGACAAAATCGATCTTATATTTTGTAACTTTTGATAAAATCAATCCTAATGTTTAGTGTGTACATTATAATTGACATCTAAATTGATCAAGTTTGTCGATTGAGATTATTGTCCAAAATCATAATTGAGTACCAATTTTGGTGATTTGTGAATATGATTTATCGAATATTGTAAATTTTAAAAATCCCATATATCAAAACTTTAAATTTTGATAAATAAATAAAAATTACAAAAATGGGGAGAGACTTGTCCGAATAAAATATTTGTCTGAATTCTGGCACTCGCAGTCTAGCAGTCGTTTTAAATGATGATAATAATAAATAGTTTCGATCAGAATATTTGCAACCAGCGACCCGTCAATTACTAATAATGTATCATTTTTAATGAAAAATAATACTTCAAAACTTATTGCAACTGGCGCATAAAGAAAAATAAATCATTCACCGACCACCACGTGGCTTTTCTCAATTGGTTGATAATTGAAAAAATTGACGGCCGAGATTTAGAACCAACCCACGACCACTAAACCAAGTAAGGTTAACAACCATCCATGACTCAGTCCCGCCTGCAAATAAATAAATAATCAATTTCTAAAAATATTACCCAATGAAATCAAACTAAAATATTATTCGGATTTTTAAATATATAGTAAAAAATCAAATGAAATTATTTATTTAACTACCTTATTTACTTTATTAACATTTAACAGTCACAGCCTAGTCTACGTACAGGGGGGCCTACTACTGCCTAGTCCCAAACTGCATTTATTTATCATGAATTAAAAATGGCAATTACCTTTTACTTTTTTCTTTTTACCGTACGGAGGAAATAGGGTTTAGGGGAACTTACAGCGCCGTCCCCATCTGGATTGATGGATAGATAGGCATTCGGCGGTTCTAGTCTCGGCGATGGGAAGTACGGTGGCGCGCCACCGCCTCCGCTGGGAGTAGGATTTCTTGTGCCGCCGAGGCTGGTTGATTTGAAGCCTAAATCGTATACTGGAGTGCCGTTTGGATTAAAGAGTCCGAAGTTGCGCTCTGATGTCGGGCCGGGTTTCTGGTTCTCGTTGAACAATGCAAATACGTAGATGTTGAGTGGGGTGTTTGGTCTCATTGGAGTTCCTTTGTTTTCCTCGATTAGCTTGAGTAGGTTGCAATTGTATTTCCTCGCGTTTTCTACTGTTGCGCCGGCTTCATCGGAATCGCCTTTTGACGGCCAACCGGTTTCGGAGATCTGAAGGTTAACGTTTTTGTAGCCAAGCTTGTACATGGCAGTGTAAACAGCGTCAATTTGAGCGAAGAACATGTTGCT
Organism: Utricularia reniformis; assembly: GCA_009725065.1. NCBI lineage: Eukaryota > Viridiplantae > Streptophyta > Magnoliopsida > Lamiales > Lentibulariaceae > Utricularia > Utricularia reniformis. The sequence continues at coordinate 590,755 of RWGZ01001769.1, read as the reverse complement.
GTAGTGTAAGCCAGTGCCGGAATCGACAATGCCGGAACCTTCGAATAGGACGAAATCGAGAGGGATTTGCTGTGGCTTGGCCTTGTAAGCGAAATAGGGATAAGCGTTTATGAGAAACGGAGATCCTACTTTGCTGTGGAAATCAAGGATGCAAGCTAGCTTTTGATCTAGATCCCGGCGGAAGGCTCCGGCTGACGGCGGTGATGAGACTTCCAAGATACCCATATTGTGAGCGGTGGTTACCGCAACTTTCTTATCCAGATTTAGGGACACTAGAGCGGCGTGTATGTTCTCCATGGCGGGGAGGAGAGCGCCGGAGAGTATGGTGTCGTTGGTTGCGAGGACCTCATTCCCCACGGCGATAGAGGTTATTTTCGTCGCCGGCAGATAGCATTGAACTTTATCTTTAACCCATTCCTCGGCCTTGACGGGATCCCTCATATTTTGCAAGTATTCGTTACCAAGGCCGATAATGAACTCCACACCGGAGTTGGCGAATGCTCTGAGAACTCTTGGATCAGCATCGTACAGTTTCAGTCGGCCTCCGCCGATGGATTTCACTAGAGGAACTACTGCAGCTGGGTCAGGGAGATTGTTGGCTATTTGGCCGTAGTTGATACCGAAAATTGCGCCGGCACCGGCGCAAGAAAAGGAAGCAGCTGCATTGGTAGCACAACAAAACACTGAGATCTTGAGACCAAAATTGAAAGACGCTGCATCATTTTCATCAACAAAATACCTGATAAAATGAACAGCACTAGGAGCTGAGTGATGCGGCGGTGCACGACGGAGGAGTCCATTAGGGCCTGAGGTAATTGTGAAACACAAACACGACGTTGGTGACAACAATAAGTGCTGGTATGTATCCTTTTCAGCTTTTGTCTGTGTGCGTGTCATGCATTCATTTAGGTCGCCATATATTTTCGAATTTCAATAATTTTAATAATTCAAAAATATATTTTTTAAAACCAAAAATGTTAATTTAGGGTTTAGGGTATTATAACCTGTATCCGAATATTGATTCCGATATAGGTAACTTTAAGTGCATGAAAGTCTTGAGCAGATAGATACTTCAATGTTTTCATATCGATCTGGCGTACCGGTCCAGACCAATATACCGGTATTATTTTTTTAAAAAAAATTAAATTTTTTTAAAAAAATATTTTTTAAAATTTTCCGGATCGACCCGAAAATCTGGTATTGGTGGAAATACCAGTGCCGTCCGGTATTCTTCATACCTACCATATATCGACCGATATGAAAACATGAAGCTAGTTGTATTTGTGAACAAGAAGCATAGTTTAGTTTGTGTAAGTTTTTCTAGTTTCTAGTTGTATTTTGTTGGGTAATATCTACCTACAACCTCAATAGATGAATTAGAACTTAAGATAAAGCAAAAGAAAACAACGATATATAAAGTTTAACATAAAACTTGGGATAGGTAAAAATCATCTGATTAGTGTAACCATCAAATTACTATCACTTGAGGAAAAATACAACATAAACGCAAGGAGGAAATTCAGAATATATTGAACATAAGATCTTTGTATGTAAATAAGATGGTGGGAGATAACTAATAAACATGTTCTAATATTTAATAATATAATATATGATTTTTTATAATTAAATCACATATATATCTCTATATGAACTGATTTGAAATGATTTTGTTTACGTGAATATCTCATTTCCATGATTGACTCATATCTTGAACCAATTTGTCCCACCATGTCTCATTTCGATCTTAGATCGATTGTCCCAATCTCATATCATCAGACTCGTCATTGTCACCTTTGACATTGTTTTGATCGATCAACATCAATACCGATGGACAACAACATCGAATGATATCCAAGTGAGTTTGATCGACAACAATGCCGATCATTATTAATGAGTGCATGATTAACAACAATATTGATCTCCACACTTAACATATTTGTAGTGCTGATATTGATCAATGATGATACTTCCTGCACAATTTGAGCATTTAGAAGTGAGAAGCTGGATTTGGTGTTATATACTCCTTATAAATTATTGGCTACTGATTAATGTCTTATCTTTATATGCTAATTATTGGCTATTGCTTTTGAGTTTGGTTTGCCATTTATTCCCAAACCAAATAGGCTGAATTTATTACTTATTTAACTATTCAACTAAATAATAGTGTTTTCCAATATGAGCTGCTTATTAAAACCAATTTTTTTAAATTTATATGTTCGTGAAATATTTAAATACTAAGTTATTTTATGACCAATAAGCCCTTGAAAGAGACTAATCATATCAAAAGTAATGAATGGTAGCATAAAAACCGTATCAAATATTATCCATGCAATATGTATTGATTACGACATAAGACTTACGCATCTATTTGACAACTTTTTCTCCTGTGAAACCGAATATAATTTTTAAATTCTTATTTTTATTTTCAATAATTTTACATTGATAAAATTGCATAATTAACCCCCAACTTACGAGTTGTATAAAAGACATATCTTTCAACTTACGAAATTGCAAGAATGACAGATAAAATTATCAATATCGTTTATTTTTTACCCATAACATTATAGGACCCGGTTTCCGTAAATTAAAAATCGTTTGAAAACTCATCACAAAGTACGCAAATAAGATCAATTTGAAAAATTATCTAAAAATTACCCTTGATGTTCGAGAATTGTGCATGAAATATTATAAATTTACGAGTTCATTAAAGTGCCAATGATAAACATTACTGTAAGTTTGATGTGTCTTATTTGCATTTAACTTAATTTGGAGGGCTAAAATTGCATATTTTAGTTCAAAAAGTTTATTATATTTGCAATTTCGTAACTTGGAGAGCATACCATTTACACAACCCGAAAGTTGAGAACTGTATGCAAACATCACCCATTTTACATTCCCTTTTTTAAACTACAATGACACCACATTGGAGCTCATGGCAAAGAGGAAGCCACGTCACATAAACTAACCTTATAATCAAAATTATTACATTTAAGAATTTTTATGTATTTTTAAAGTGAACTAACACCAAACTAAAATAAAAATTAAATAATTAAAATTAAGAGATAAAAAAAATCGAACATTTTGCTACATGATATAATTAACTTGCATTGTACACATCCATAACACCAACAACAATTTCTGCAAAATGTACACTCAAAGTTAACAACATTTGACCAGATCAGATCACGGAAACTGGAACGAACCTCCGATCTGAGTATTCCCTACCGGAGGCGAAATCGAAACCCAAAGTAGCGAAATAGTGATAGCAATGAGGCCGGACCAAACAAAGATGATAGTCGGAGTTCTTCCTCGTCTTCCCATCAATCCTTTAGCGAAAGGATACAAATGTGCGAGTACCCAAAAGCTAAAAAACACACCACCGAGAAGCCGACTCCACTGCGGAATCGTACTATAAATCGTTCTACTCACACCCACAGCTATAGCAATAAGATTAGTTATAATAATAGTTATAGGAAGGATCATCAAAAATGACCATTTTATTGAATAGAGATCACCAAACTCATCATCAGCATCATCACCACCGGATTTCGAAGTTAAAGTGAACGAGATTTCGATTCCGGCGATCACTTTAAGAAGGCCTTGAATAACTGCAGAAAGATGAGCACTCGTGCCTCCGATAAGCCAAAATTGCTCGTTTCGCCACCATTCTTCTAAGTTGATTCCCGACCATTTGATCTCGAGCACGGCGAGTGCACAAAGTGATATAGTTATAACCAGAAGGTATATTAAGAATGTAATGTTAAGCGACTGAACGATGAACTGACCGGAGAAGAGCGACATTGCCGGTAAGAAGCAGTAGAGTACGAGGAATATGGACGTAAAAGGGTAGATTCCCACATTGAGATAAGCAATTCTTTGCAAAACTTTCATCTTTGAACTTGCTAATAATGCATTGTTCCTCGAGAAGAATATTTCGACGGATCCCGTAGCCCAACGAAGAACTTGGTGAAGCCTGTCCGTGAGATTGATCGGTGCAGTGCCACGGAAAGCATCCGTTTTTGTGACACAATATATAGATTTCCAGCCTCGGTTATGCATTCGGTAACCAGTAACTACATCTTCGGTCACTGATCCATAGATCCAGCCAACTCGGTTACCCCATTCTGTTTTCTCTTCATACCAACATGAGATTACACTTATTGCTTCAGCAACAGTTGATGCATCTAGAAGCTCCCGTGGGATCGTTAGAGCACCCGAGGGGCGTCCGTTTTTAACGGAAGGGTGATCTGCAAGAGGTCTGCCTTGGAATTCTGCAACTGGAATGGAATCAATAAGGAAGCTTGAGTTTCCAAATCTCTTTGAGTACAAAGAAGGGTTCATTTCATCTTCTTCGGAGTTCCTAATATCGAGTGCAAGGTGTTCCTCCGGTGCAGAAGAGATCGATACACTTTTCTTTTTACGAGGGAAACAGCAACCACACCAGCTTGAGTGTTCTTTACTTCGAGGAGGATCGAAGCCGTAGAGTGCGGTTCTTCGAAAAAGAGAGCCTGTTCCAACATAAACCGGACCTTGGAGGCCATCGTAAGCCCGCATGTTCACATCGAAAAAGACAGTATTATGATTCGCGTATCGATCAGATGGATCGATCCCTTCAAACCTCTGAGGGAACTGAACATAACAAATCCGGTCACCTCCACGATCCATCATGAAACACATACCTTCCCTTATTGCTTGTGAGTTGTAAATGTAGTGATCACAGTCGAGATTCAGTATAAAAGGTCCATTCGACATAATAGCTGATGCTCGAACCAATGCATTCATGGCTCCTGCTTTCTTGTTATGATCATACCCTGATCGTTTTTCACGAGAAACATAGACGAGCAATGGAAGTCGAATATCAACTTCGGTGAAATCGAGTGAACTACTTTCTGATATTCCGTAAAGGGGTTCGTCACTCGGAGGTTTCAGCATCACCTACAGATCAACCGTAATGAGTAACGAACGCATCACCGAGCGAAAAGAAATAAAAGATACCTGAATGATCCCGGCATGATCGCCCTTTGAGTGTTCGGATGATGAAATGGACCATGTCCCGGGCCAATGAGTTCCATCAGCCATCCATGTTGCTCGTGAAACCTTCAATGGCTCATACTGTTCATTTTCGACTTGCTCCCTTTGCAGTTTCATTGCCTTAATTTCTTCTCTAGCATTATACGCATCAGATCGACGTCTAATAGAATCCGGAAGACCATTGATTCTAACTTTAAACTCATCATACTCCCGCTTTACTCTTCTCCTATCCTTAACAAAATCAGGACGAACTTTATTCTTAAGAGGGTCTCTTTTCAAGTTAAAGTAACTCTCCGGATTTCTAGGTTCGATATCATGTTTACGGCAAAACGGAGCCCACAAATTAGCAAAACTCGCAGCTTCGGCCATGGCTTCGAATGTAAGGAGTGCACCTCCATCATCAGAAACATAACAAGAAAGCTTTTCGACAGGGTAATCGGTAGCAAGAATGGAGAGAATTGTATTTGCAGTAACAAGAGGAGGCTCTTTTTCAGGATCAGCAGTTGATACAAAAATATCAACACCTGGAAGATCAGATTTACCAGTTGGATTTGCAGGAGTCGGCTTCTCGAACTTGTCTTTCAATACATCGAGATCAGTAGCTCGATTAACGGGACATAATTTGGGAAGCTGGTCGAGTAGCCAAGAGAAAGCAAACCAAATTTCACATATGACTGACATTAACCAGAGCCATCGAGCATCTTCGTTAGGGTGCCGAATTCTCCACTCTAGAAATAGTGCAAGAACAACTATACGAACAAGGATGAAGAACCTGCGGGATTTAGAAGCAAAAAAACATGTTTATTTCTCTACTGCAATTTGATAAGTATTAGGAGCAAATGTAAGTTGAATAACAGAAGCGAAATCGAAATCATGAGGAAATGAGTCACATCATTCTTGTTTGTTCCTCGACTACAAATTCACTAAAAAATACAAGAATTAACTGTAGTGATGCATTCTTAATATCACAAGATTCAGATCATCTTAATCAGCAGCATGATGTTTGCAAATGATTATTTTTGATGCAATATCTAAGCAGAAAGTGAACAAATACGAAAACCATCACACAATGAAATTTACCTATATGGACTGATAATTGCAGCAGGCACTTTGAGTTTGCGAGTGAGTGGTCTCCATGGCGTGTTGAGAAGTTCTGGAGGCCCGGAAGACTCGTCCATTTTGTCATCAGTAGACGCTTCACTACCCTTCGGCCAAATTGCATTGCCATATCCATAAGTACCCTTTGTCTCAAAAAGCCACCTGTTATGATCAAAATCCACACCAGTTTGGCTTCTCGACAGCCCCGATTGACTCCTTACTATTGCAGACCTGTTCGTAGACTTCATCAATGAAAGCCTTCTCTCCATTTTAGACATACTTGCAGTTAATGGCAAAGGTAATGGTTGGCTAGACTCAGCTGGAAGTGCTAATAAATCTGTATTCTTGTATGGTTCTTTACATCCCGGGCATATTCCATCACCCGTTTTAACCGAATCAATGAAACAATCACGGCAAATTTTGAAATCACATTCACAAGGAAGAATATCTTCGCCCCTTCCATCGCTCATCACTTTTCCATCACAGCCTGGTACAGCACATGAAGATCCTTTAACACCAGCCATTTGAGGATGATTAGCCTCAGAATCAATCACTTTATCCATCAAGTGAGCACGAGTAACACTGTTGAACCCGCCAGTGAACAAAGAACTCGAAACATATTGCTCTTCAATCCTCGATGACATTGAAGGATCCATTGGTTGATTATCAGGTGTTGGTGGTATATGAACAGTATACTCAGCAAACTCAACACCGTTCATTTCGCTATCGAGACTATCTCTTGATAAGTTAACATATCGACCCGATGAAGTTCTCCTCTTGAATGTAACTGTAGGAGGATCCAAACCTCTTCCAGCCATTCCACTCATTTTTTAAAGTGAAACTATGTACCGTGCCTCAAAGAACCTACAAAATCAGAGAGCGAAAAAACAAAAAAACATGAGTGCCTTACTTTTGAACAAGGAATCACAACTTCTCAAATTACTTTTGCTTTCTAACACAAAAATTCCATACGGGAATCCATTTTCTTTCAAAAGTCGCCCTTTGAAGCAACAAAAGCCAAAGATAAAATATATGTTTTGTATCTGCAGAAAGTTGGATATTTGACTTTCAGCAAAATGGGGTCCTTAGCAGAACTTGGACCTAGTAGGAGATTAACGTAAATTATGTCACCAAGAACTTATTTGAACAATAAATATAAATTCAAGACGTGTGAACACTTCACAAATCACACATGCTAATATCATTCAGAGGAAGAAACCGTCAAAGAAAGACGTGTGAGAAACTGGCAACAGCTAGTAATTAAAACAAAAAAAGTTATCTCATTACAGTTCAGCAACAGCGACATAACACATAACGCGGTGATTAACAACTCGGTCCTGTATCTCCTGTCTCTTTTAAGAGACCGTACTCAATAAAAGCAACCAAAAGAATTTCGAAGAAAGACTCAGAGATCGGTCAACAGCGAAGTGGGGCTCCAACTCACAGTACAGCCTTCAAAACGTAGCGCATTTGAATTAACCGTACTCAGAGATTCAGGTTTTTTAACCTTTTTTACCTTGAGAAAATGCAGTTTGCAGTGCTCAGCGGCGGAAGCAGCAGGGCGACTGATATGCTTGAAACTTGAAATTGAAATTTGACGTTGCTTTTTTTTCCGTTGAAAAGTAAGAAAAGAAATTTGACGCGTGAATATACAAAGGAAGATTCTTGATTTCTTGACGTTTCTTATTCCCTATTGATTTCCTTCTTATTTTTGTTTACAAATTTTGCATATTGTTAGTGTGAAAATTTACTTCCCATAATATTAAATTTACGTGAGAAATTATAGATTCAAAAATTTACAAGACACCAAATTCATGAAAATTATACTAAAACTAAAAAAAGTATTAGCATAGACATCATTGGGTATGTTTGGAACAACGTATAATAAATAACGGTGAGGTGAAATAACTATAATGTGCTGTGAGGTGAATTGATCGTGATTAAAAAAACTGTTTTTGAAACAATGGTGCAATGATTGTGATATCATAAAATGATTTTTTTATCTTTATTTTTAAATAATTGTGTATAAGTTAAAAATTAAATTTAATATTATTTTATGATAAATTCGTTACGTCAAAACTACATTTTTAAATTTATATATATTTTTATATTTGAACATGTAATTGATAGAATATAAGAAATTATTAATCAAACTATAATTCATCGAGGGTAAAATTAGCATTTGGAATGTGTGTTTTGGTGGCCGCTGGGTTAAACCAACTGTGAACTAATCGTTGTTTTCTGCGGTCGCACCAACGCAATTATTAATTATGTTTGGTTAAAATAGAATACAACTTCGACGCGTTCAGCGCACCGGACGGTGCACTGCCATTCCAAACAACACACTAAGTCAACAAGAACAACTTCATAACCAATGTTTTCATACCGGTTCGGAATTTCATACCGGTCCATACCGGTATGATCGGTATACTGATTGATAAAAAAAATATTTTTTTATTTTTTTCAGTCGAAATACTGGTACCGCTCTATATAAAAATATGGATCATAACATGTTCAATGTCTTAAGGGCATCATTCTTCCTATTTATAGAAGAAAGATAGCTATATTTAATTTTAGAAATCTCCATTGCATCTCGGGATTGCTCCTCGAGCTACGAAATAATACTCTTTTGAACACCAAAGTGGTGCGGTGCTAAGATACAATGCATAGTTATTGAGCAGTCATTATTGATTTTACCATCCACAATGCTGATCGGTTCCCCGATCGACCATTGCTGACCTCCATCGACATTGTCGTGTATGGCATCCATAATGACAATTGGTTCTCAGGTCGATCGTCATTGGATCATCAGGCTCGATTTAAAATATTTAACCTACAAATACTCGACCCGATATGGCTATGGATGGCAACGAGCGGATATGACACGGTATACTAGTAACTGTTACCCGTACCACCTAACATAATGTATACCGTTACCCGTCCCGCCCCCGTCTCATTCTTTTATTATCCACTCACTCCCCGCCCCGAATCCGCTATGGATTAACCGTTGGGTTAACGGTTAACCAACGGTTTACAATTTTGATTTTTTTTTAAAAATAGTAAAATATTCATATTTAAATATATCAAAAGAATCTTAAAATAACAATATAAATTTTTAAAAACTCTTTCATGACTATAATTTTAAACTTTGATGGTTTCATCATCGAGACCAATAGTATCATTTTCCCTCTCTTTTATGGTCGAACAACACTCAGGGTTTTACAAGTATCTAATAGAAAATTTTTAAAAATAATTATCATGTTAACATATATAACATGATATTGTAGTAAAAACATTGATACAACTAGCCGTTTGAAAAATGAGATAAAAACAAATTAACAATATATGTGTTACACAGAATTCAATATAATTAGGGTTTAAACAAAACCTTCAAAACTCATACATGTTGTTTGCCCTAAAACCCATGAACTTGTATTGCTTATTTATCATCCGATTATATTGCTTGCCCAAAAAACAAAAACCGAAAACATTATAGTAATATGAATTTGAATTAATTTTGATATAAACACCAAAAAATCGAAATAAAGCAATAGGAAAAAGACAACCTAAAAATAAGATCTACATAACAAGTGTTATGGTCTCTTTTTAGGGGTATCAATAGTCGTCCGATTCGTCAAGGTACGAACTCGGTTTTAATTTGTTTATAGTGGGGAGACGATTAGATAAAGTAAATGAAGAAATGGGCAATGCAATTTAGAGTGGAAAACCCCGTGAAATGGGGAAAAAACCACTTGACTAAGAGTAGTAAAATCTCTTAGTCGATTCACTAATCAATCAATTCATTACAAAAATACAACAGAGGGTTATGAAGATGACGAGGTATAAGAAAGCAGTAAGAACTCCGGCAGAGTAACATCATGTTCTTCTTCGTCCAAAAGGTCCTGCTAATTCCGTCATCAAGCTTTGTATTTATAGAGTTGAAGGTGTGTGCAATTCACGTCCCGTAACTGCCTCTGACAAGTTTGTTGAAGGTTGTTGTCGCGCGATGTAAAACGTGGCCGGGACCGAAGCGTGGCCTGCGTGATCCGGCCCAAGGTGTGGTAAACGTGTGGAGGCCCGAAGCGTGGAATGCGTGGGCTGTAACCGTTTGGACCGAGCTGTGGGGCCATCTGTAAAAAAGTCGTTCTATTTTGCTAAGTCCATCTTCGGTCCCGTCACGGAACATCGAGCCAATTTATCTCAAATGTGCTAAGTTGGGGATTTTGGGCCGCGCAAGTTCGCTTTTCATTACATGGGTCGGCCAAATCGTTATTGGGTCTTACCCATTGCAGGGTACCCGGTCCTAGGATTCTCATCACTGGTTCCTCAGGCTTGGTTGCCATCGCAGATGTGACGCAAGGCTGACCACATAATGTTATATACATTCGGGAGAATATAGGAGCGAGCCTGCTCGTAATGAGTGTCCATTGGACCGATCCTTCACTTAGTCAATTTAAGATGTGGATTTGAATTCAAAATACCATAACGTTCGTTTTCGTATCACTCTTAAATATTAATATCCAGACTTGCGCCTTTAAACATTCTACTATTCAATAGGCGTGATGAGTGCGTACAGACTGCAACCGCCTATGATAGTCTTACATGGCAGCTTACAATTAATCGGGAAATTACTATTTAAATCGAGGTTTCGGATACTGTTCCTCCTCATCGTCATTTCGCGAAGGAAAGAATTGCACAAACCAAGTTCTCTGCGTTTTCGTTCTTGCCTACGCTTAAACTTTTTCCTACCGATTTTCATTAAGGTATTAGCCATGGCTCCTCGTAAGATGAGATACCCAACCATATCTGAGTTGGATATCGAAGAATTTAGGTCTAGGTTTTCGATTCCGGCTCATTACTCCATATGGAAGGGGCAGGAAGATATTCCCTGCTTCCTTTCAACGGAAATGAACGTTCCGGCTACCGCTATTCCTGTCAGTTACGCATCTCTAAAGTGCGGGTTACGTTTTCCGTTACACCCATTCGTGTACTTAAGGAAATCCATTGCCCAACCTTTGCGTTATTTCCTGGTAACTATGTGTATATAGTGGCGTTTATCTTTTATTGCCACCAACAGAGCAGTTTTTCAATTTGATCTTGGTCGGGTCCCGAAGGGGTAAGGATCTGTTAGGATGTCGTAAGTTATATTACATAGCAGTGCGCACCAAGGAGTGCGCTATAGTTGATAAGAAGAATCTCTTCATGCGTGGGAGTCTTGTTATATGTGGATAACAGTCCATAAGGAGGACATATTAAAGGTGTGACCACTTATAACCCACTCACGCATAGGCCAGTTGGACCAAACCAGGTTCAACCCTTCTCGTCCGGATATCGCAAACACACTTGCTATGTTTCCTCCCCCCGAAGCACGTCTTAAACGGACATAGCTGCTTCAGGAGGAGAGACTAATAGAAATAGGGGTCGCGGGTAGGATCGGAGCCCCAGCCCCGAAGAGGGTGTTTTCTTGTTCAGATCCATCTGAAAGATTGGGTATAAAGTTATATTTTTACTCTGTCATTTCCTGATCCTTATATATTTATCTTGCAGATTCAACCAAAACGATGTCAAGCTCAAGATTCAACCGTTTGGCTGGTGCTTCGGTCCGTCCTTCTGAAGGACGACAGGAAGCAACGGAAAGTGCGGAGAAGGCTGAATCAACAACAGGGGGTACACTGGTTCCATCGGGGTCGTCCACTGGAAGGAACCCCCCCCCCCGATCCAGACCACCAGCACATGCACACTAACCCTGCGTTGCACATGACAGCCTTCAACGGGCGATGGGCCCGCGCTTCGGGTATTTGGAGTGGTAGAAGAGGTGATAATGGCTAAGATTCGTTCTTTGAGCCTATCCAGCCTCTACCAAATCGGAAATAGTTCTGCTATTAGTGCTGACACGATTTCTTTGTTGCTGCAGGGAGCCGTTCCCGTGGAGAAAGTTCTCCCCGACCCCAACCTTAAGGCAAACGTCTCCCTGCCACCGGTCCCCTTGGGCAAAGGGAAGAGAACGACCGAAGCAGCCGCCCCAAGGGTTTTTTAAAATGCTGAAGAAATGAGAGAATGCTTCGGTCCCTACTAAGGGGATTGTTTTGAAGGAACCTGCATCGGACCCTAAGACCAACTCCGATTGGGGGATTGCCTTGGACCTGCTAGACATGTTTAAGAAAGGGAAGAAGTTGGCCTCCTGGAGGAGTGCCTTTATTGAAGACTTCCGCCTTTATGGGAAACAAAACCCAGACAACGTTCAGTCTGACATGTCTAGGGAAGAAATAATCGAGGGTTTCCCCGACCTCGCAACTAAGGTAAGTTCCCTTGATATTAAGGCCCGGAGATTTATGTTCTGACCTTATTGTCTTATGCAGATGCTGAGGAAAAGTTTCACAACTGCAATCACCGTGGAAAAGAACCAGGGTGGCCAGGTTGTGTCCCAACAAGTCCAAGATCAACTTGACCTTGCAAAAGTCAAGTTGAAATCAAACATGGTGAATTGGTCACGGTACTAGAGGACCGAGACCGATTGGACAATGAACTGTTAAGAGTTGGGATGGAAATCTTGCTATTAACAGACCAAGTCTCTGAGTTGGACAAGAAAGAAAAAACAGCTCAGGGTCAAATTTCTGAACTGGAAACCAACCTGCGGGCCAAAGAGAATGAAGTTAACCAAGTCCAAGTTTGGGCCCAGGAGAAGAGGAATAAGCTCAACGAGCTTCTTCTTCGGGCCCAGGAGGAAAAACGAGCTTGGAGGAGGAGCTGGCTAGAACCCGTACTTCGGCTGAAAGTTTGGTCCGGGAAGCGGTCCTGGGATTCGCTCGGTCCCCTTTGTTATTCGCTCTGGTGGATAACATACATGAGATGTATATTGCTAAGTACTTGGATAACATGCGGGATCAGGTTACTAAGCAATTCGGGCTTTCTCCTGTGGATGAAAGGTGGAAGACGATCGAACCTCTGGAGAAGGATGTAAACTTTCAAGTAATTCCATCCTTCGAAGAACCTGTTCTAGAGGACGACCCCTTCTTCTACCTCTTTAAATAGATGGAGAGAGCGATCAACCAGAAGGTGGCCGATCAAAAGGAAGAGCTGAGGCACCTCGCGGCCCGGACCGAACCGCATGAGCAGAGAGTTGAGAATAAGGAAGATGTGCAGGGTAGTTAGATTCAAATTGTATTTTTATCCATGCTTTGTTCTTTACTCCTAATAAAAGTTTCTTTTCCTCTCAATTCCATCTTTTTAAAGTCAAAATAAAGTTATTATAACTGACCTTTAAAATAAACAAGTGTGTTCGGTATTAACGAGTGTGTTTAACCACTAAGTGTAAGATCGAGGCTGGTTATAGGGTACTAACCCATCGGTCCCCAATTTTACACTTGGCTCACTCAGATTGGTTTTAACTGGACTAATCGTTTCACATTATGTGTGGATCACTCTTACTCCGTCCTTGGGATCACAGTTGAATTGGAAAGGCGCGACATTGGTTCATTATGAGTCCCATAACAAGCTTTGGCTAAACCTTGGTTCTACTGAAGTTCCGTAGGTTATATTGGCCGAGCTTTGGTTCTGCATATGTCCCACGTTAGGACCGAACTTGTATTTTGATATATTGACTCACATTCCTTCTTTTTTAACGAATTTCGTAAGTACAAGGGCCGTTTCGCAAGAATGAATGTCGTTGAAGGGGATGTCTTAGTTCGTAGTGAGTTCTGGGAGAATCGCGACTCATCCATGGGACTGGGCAAGCGCAAGAGCATTTGACTTGTCAGAGCGATCACTGCAACTTGGGAGCCTTACGGATAAGAAGCTTCGGTCACCAGTCTAGACTTGTCCTAAATCATCCGACTCTAGGGTCGATCCATCATTCAATTAGAAACAGTTTGTTTTATACTTACTTGCTTTCTGCTTACGTTTAGAAGAATGTATATTTACTGAGTCAAAGCTATTAATCAAAGATTTACAAGAAATACCACATTAAATTCATGACGTTCTAAGTTCGGGGGATTTCATCACCATCCAATGTTTCGAGTTTATACGCACCATATTCCAGTTTATTCGATATCCGATACGGTCCTTCCCAATTTATGTCTAGCTTCCCGACATTCCTCTGCACCTTTATGCTTCTGAGGACGAGATCGCCTTCAAACAATTCCCTTGGGAGGACTCGCTTGTTATTGGCCCGTTCCATAGTTCTCTGATAAGAACACATCCGCGCGTAAATCACATCTCTCTTTTTCTCGATCATCTCGAGATCCAACAATCTCCTTTCGCCGTTCATATGCTCATTGTATTTAGATATTCGGGGCGATCGGATGGCAACCTCCACCGGGCTAACTTCTTCGGACCCATATACTAATGAGAAGGGTGATTCCTGGGTCGTTGAGCGATGTGTAGTTCGGTATGCCCATATGACCTCATAGATATGTTCAGACCATTTCCCTCCAAAATCTTCTAACTTGGTCTTCAATTCTTTCAGGATAACCTTGTTAGATACCTCCGTAAGTCCATTAGTTTGGGGATGGGCCACCGATGAGATATGATGGGCGATGCCCAACTTAATACAGAAATCTCGTATGCTTTTTCCACGGAACTGGGTCCCATTGTCTGATATGAGTGCTCAGGGCACCCGAAGCGGCTCACAATATTTCTTTATAAGAAGTGTTTTACGACCTTCTCCGAGATGAAGGCCACTGCTTATACTTCAATCCACTTCGAGTTATATTCAACTGCCATAATACAGAATTTCATTTGCCCTATTGACCGAGGAAAAAGTCCGAGGATCTCAATTCCTCATCTGTCAAACGGACAAGGCAATGGGGTGACCGATAAGGGAGCCCCAGGCAGTTGTGAGATCGGAGCATGATATTGACATATGGCACATCGTTTGGTATACTTCTTGGCATCTCCAAGCAACGTCGGCCAAAGTATCCGGCTCTGACGACGCAATGATATAAAGATCGAGCCCCTGAGTGAATACCGCATATCCCTTCATGAACATAAATCATAACGGCTTCAGCCTCAATAGGGGATAGGCAACGTAACAGCGAGCCCTCAAAACTCTTTTTAAACAACCGTCCGTCAATTAGAACAAATATCTTAGCCATGACTTCTATTTTTCTGGCTTCTGACTTGTCTTCAGGAAGATAACCGTTTGTTAGATACTTAATAAAGGGGTCCATCCAGTTGGGTTCTCCAGAAGATTCAGTAACGCTAATATTCAAGCCCTGGAGTTCGTGGCATAGAACCCCAATTTTTCAACTGACTGTTCGGTCACTGATATCTTGACCGAAGGTCTGTCCTAGATATAGACCGAAATAGTGCTCGGTCCCATGTCAGGTATGCCCACGGCCAACCTGGCAAGTGTGTCAGCAATCTTATTTTGTTCCCGTGGCACGTGGTCAAGAGAAAATTCACTGAACTTTTTGGATAATTCTATGACTTTGGCGCAATATAATTTCATCATTGGATCATGAGTTTTGAATCTCCTTGCGAATTGTTCCACTACTAACTTTGAATCTGAAAACATTCGCACTTTTCTAACTCCCATCTTTCGGGCTAGGGTCATTTCCGATAATACAGCTTCATATTCTATCACGTTATTTGTTCCAGCAAAGGAAAATTTAACTGCGGAATGAATAAGATCACCTTGTAACGTTGTGAGGGTAATGTCCGCCCCTCTTCTTCCGAAGGTCGATCCATCTACGTGGACAGTCCACCGATCATTCTCTTGGTTTAGAAATATGGCTGACCGGGTCATTTCGACCACAAAATCAGCGAGAACTTGAGACTTGATCGCCCTTCGGGGCACGAATTCCAGATACATAGCGCTGAGTTTAATAGCCCATTTCGCTAATCTCTCATTTAGATCCGATTGCTTAAGAAATACTTTTATAGGCTGGTTAGTGTAAACATAAACCGTTCGGCCTTCGAAATAATGCTTCAGCTTAGATACAACCTTCTTCAAAGCCAACAAGAACTTCTCCAATGTAGTGTATCTAGTTTCAGTAGGTACCAAAGAATGACTCACATAATAAACAGGTCTATGGATGTCATCTCGGATAGTTACCAGAGCTACGCTGATGGCAACTTCTGATACCGCTAGATATAAGCCCAAAGGTTCATCACAAGTTGGGCTCACCATCATCGGAGGAGTGCTTAAATAAGTCTTCATATCCGAGAAGGCCCGATCGCACTCTTTGGTCCAATCTAGATAACTTGCTTTTCTTAGCACTCTTAAAAAAGGCAAAGCCCGATCTGTGGATCTAGAAATAAATCTACTTAGCGCAGTGAGTCGGCCAGTAAGCCTATGAAATTCTCTCTTGTTTCTTGGAGGTTGCATATTAATAATAGCATGCATGCACTTTCTCAGGGTTAACCTCTATGTCTTTTTCTGAAACGTAATATCCTAAAAATTTTCCACTTCGGATCCCGAAGTAGCATTTGTTTTGATTTAGTTTGAGATTATATTTGCGGCATACTTCAAAACATCGAGACAAATAAGTAGTATGGTCTTCATCATTCATAGACTTGACAATTATATTATCAACATACACTTCCATCATATGACCTATCAAATCTCTAAAGATTTTGTTGACCAACCTTTGGTATGTTGCTCCAGCGTTTTTCAGGCCGAATGGCATAACTACATAGCAATAGACGCCATCTTCGGTCATGAATGATGATTTTTTCTGATCTTCCTCGGCAAGGAAGATTTGATTATACATGGAGTAAGCATCTATGGTACTCATCATTGTGCTGCCAGACATAGCATCTACTAATCGGTCAATGTGTGGCAGTGGGAACGGATCCGACTCGCAGCTCTTATTGACGTCGGTGAAGTCGATACACATTCGCCATTTTCCATCTGCCTTGGAAACCACTACTGGGTTTGCAACCCATTCAGTATAGTGGATCTCTCTGATAAACCCCGACCGTAGTAGTTTGTTGGCTTTAGCCCGGATAATCTCGATTTTTTCGGGAGAATAACGTCTCCTCTTCTGCCTAACAAGCTTTGTACCAAGCTCGGTGTTGATCCATTGCTCACTATCAGATCGGTCAATCCCCAGAACATCATCCGGGGTCCAGGCGAATATATCCAAGTGGCTTCTCATCAGGTGGATCATCTCTTCTTCAAAACCAGGGGCCAGATTTGCCCCGATGCGAGTAGTTTTGGTTGAGTCATCCTCAACCAGATTATTAAGTTTGAACCCAACGGGTTCCATGGCTTGCCTCGAGTGCGGCGGCTCTTCAAGCAAATCCACCCGGACCCTTTTAACATATGCCAAAGTTCAGTAGGAGCTCAAGTAGCATTGTCTTGCTACTTTCTGATCCCCCTTTACAGAAATGACTCCGTGAGCAAAGGGGAACTTGAGCATCATATGATAAGTAGAAGGGACCGCCTCGAACTTATTGAGGCCGGTCCGTCTGATAATGGCGTTGTAAGACAAGTCGACTTCAACGAATATGAATTCCAAGATCTCCAATCGGTCCCTGGATGGGTCTCCTAGGGTGACTGGGAATAAAATTTTCCCGTAGGGAATGACACTCCTCTGGTCGAATGTCCAGAGAGTTATATTAGCGATCGGAAGATCGTGAGCAATAGCTCCCAGCATCTCAGCAACTTCGTGCTTCATCAGATTGCACGAAACCCCGGTGTCCACTAAGATCTTGTGGACCCGACGGTTCCCAATGATTCTAGTGATAGTGAGGGGGTCATCACATGGATCGATAATCCCCTCCCGGTCGTCCATAGTGAAAGTAATATCCTCCCCGAAGGAAGGGGACCGCTCAGCTGGATCATACTTAACCAGCGCCAAAGATTCAGAGCTCTCAGCGGAGTCTCCGCACGCTGTTCTCTTTCGGTCCCGGACCGATTCATTGATTCTCAATCCTCCGGAGATAACATAAATATCTCTGGCTACTTCTCTGGGTGCCGCCTCGTTTTGAGGAGGTGGGGCACCCGTTTCAGCAGGTGGAGGAGCGGGCTGCTCCTGTCTTCCACCTTCATTTTGCGGGACTCTGCCGCCACCTTCTTCTTCGGCCCTGTCCACGGTTCTATTGACCGTGCTGGCCTCTGTCTTGCTCTGGTGGAGGAGACCTTCGTCATCCTTATTCCGCCTAATCGGGGCCTCCATGGCCCTGTTGAATAAACCAGGATTGCGCCTCATATCGGGCTTGCAATCCTTCAGCGCACACATGCTTTCCAACTCCCTAGTGAGCTCGTCAATACGACATATGCTCCTTATCATTCTTAGGAGCGGAAGTTGGAGCTCTGGCTGGGGGAGGAAGGGTGGATAGATATCTCGGCCTCCTCATCGTTACACCGAGCCTGATAATTTCCTCATCATTAGTGCTGCGCTCATCAGGATCGCTCTCGTACCCTCTACTTCTTGGAACAGAGCTTGAAACAGCTGGTGGTTCTGTTCCACTTCTCTCCAACATAATCTACAGTACCACCTTCCTGATAACAGCTTCCAGATCCTGTAAAGTGAATGTTGGGGCTGTGAGACTGTTGGGAAGGACGTCACTGTCGTTCGTCAAAGTTCTAGTTGCCATGCCTTTGATTATCCTATCCCTGGTAGAATACTCAAATGAGATTAAAGAATCGTCACCACGGACGGCGCCAAACTGTTATGATCCCTTTTTAGGGGGTACCAACAGTCGTCAAGGTACGAACTCGGTTTTAATTTGTTTATAGTGGGGAGACGATTAGATAGAGTAAATGAAGAAATGGACAAGGCAATTTAGAGTGCAAAACCCCAGGAAATGGGGAAAAGACCACTTGACTAAGAGAAGGAAAATCTCTTAGTCGATTCACTAATCAAACAATTCATTACAAAAATACAACAGAGGTTTATGAAGATGACGAGGTATAAAAAAGCAGTAAGAACTTCGGCAGAGTAACAACATGTTCTTATGCGTCCAAAAGGTCCTGCTAATTCCGTCGTCAAACTCTGTATTTATAGAGTTGAAGGCGTGTGCAATCCACGCCCCGTAACTGTCTCTAACAAGTTTGTTGAAGGTTGTTGTCGCGCGATGTAAAACGTGGTCGGGACCGAAGTGTGGCCTGCGTGATCCGGCTCGAGGCGTGGTAAACGTGTAGAGGCCCGAAGCGTGTAACGCACGGACTGTAACCGTTTGGACCGAGCCGTGGGGCCATCTGTCAAAAAGCTGTTCTATTTTGTCAAGTCAATTTTCGGTCCCGTCGCGGAACATCGGGCCAATTTATCTCAAATGTGCTAAGCTGGAGATTTTGGGCCACGCAAGTTTGCTTTTCATTACATGGGTCGGCCCAATCGTTATTGAGCCTTACCCATTGCAGAGTATCTGGTCCTAGGATTCTCATCAATTTGAAAATTGAAATAGTGAGTTAAATTGGTAATCCTTAAGTCTCCTAATAAGATTTTTATAATTACGGTAAAGATTTTAAAAATATTAAATATATTTAATAGATATAAGTTGGTGGATACGGTTATTTAAATGAATAATCGAACGGGTAGCGGGCAGTTATATATCAAATCAATATCCTCCCCGTTTAAGGTGAATATGCGATTTTCTTACCTGCCCCGTTTCTACTACCCGTTTAATTATCCAATAATTTTTTAAACGGTGCGCGTATCCGCCGTGTAACATGACAGATAATCCAAATTGTTATCCCTAATAATAACAAGTCATGTCATTTCATGTCTTAACACATAATTTTCGAGTCTAACTATACCATGAATAAATCTCATTCTATTTTGCTATTGATATTAGAGCTCTTAAGAAGTGCGAACAATCCGTAAAGATACATTGTTAGGCTCATTCATGTTCTTATTTGTTGGTTCAAATTAAAATATGAATATTGTTCGAACAACTAAACGAGCTCGAATAAAAATTAGAAAAAACAAGAACATGGTCACGAATGTTTGAATTTAAGCATTTTTATATTATTTATGCACGAACACGAACATGAACACAAATTCGAACACAAAAGAATAGATCCAAACGCAAATAAACATGAATACAAACACTAATATGAACAAAATTTTAAAAATATGAACAATATTCTAACAAATTTTTGCATTCAAATTATAATATGAACGAATACGAACAAATCAAACCCAACTCATTCAAGATCAACCACCCTAATTGATATAAATAGTAACCGATACCATGCACCATCTATTTTATCAAACTGAGAAGTGGGAAATATGAAGCATTTTCATACAGTGAATACGCATCATTTACCATCTATTGATAACACAATGTGTCAACATAAAGCGGTATGATAAATGTCAATAGGCATGTATAATATTTTTTAAACGAATGCAAATGCTCGACCTTCTAAGAAGTGGCATTCAAACATATATGCATCAAGTTGATGAATATTAGAAAAACAATCAATGAATTAAATACAACGGCTTGGCTTGGCTTACCATTCTGTTCATTAAGTATAAGGCTGTCTACTCTACAAAGCCTGTCAAAACTGACTCTTTTAAGACTGTACCGAGGAATGTGTCCACTTCCTAATATTCTCCCGTCTATCTCTAAATACCTCGATATTGAAGTCTCTATTGTTCATAAATGGGATTTTCAAGGAGATATATATCCATAAATGAGCTCTTTTACCTATAGATACATGCTGCGAGTTCCCTTGCTAAATGGGATTAGTTTTTTATATAGCATTATAACTTGTTAAAATTGTAAAAAATAACATTAATTTTCGATTGATTTTGTTTTTATTATTGATTAATTTTGTTTTAGAAACATAACACTGATTTGCCGTCTGTGGCGGACATCATTTTTCGTAGCTCGATTTCTATAATTATAGAAACCGAACTACCATTTTTTTTTATTTTTAATTGTTGTTTTAATGTATTTTCGATATAAAAAAAATGGCAGCTCGATTTCTATAATTATAGAAATATGTCCGCGACAGATTTCTATAATTATAAAAAAAATTAATTAATAATAAAAACAAAGTTTGATTGATACCGGGATACCAGTTCCCGGAGAGAACTTTCTTCTTGAGAGGTATTCAGTAGGTTTTGAGGACATAGTACGACACCGATCGTCATGAACAACATGCATGAAATGCTTCCGCCCTTCTGGTTGATTTTTCATCAATCTCTTTAATCCCCCGATGAGAACTCTAGGATCGGGTATCCTACAACGGATGAGATCCAGTAACGATTGGGCCGATCCATATGATGGAAGCGAATTTATGCAGCCCATTAAAACACTTAAGGTATAATGACCCGATATTCTACGAAAGAAACGAAGATAACCTTGACGAGATAAAACGTTTTTTGACAACAGGCTCCGTGATTCGATCCAAACGGTTACAAATCAATGCTTTCCACGCTTCGGGCCTTCACACGTTTACCACGCCTCGGGCCCGATCACGCAGACCACACCCCGGTCCCAGCCTCGTTTTACATCGCGCGACAATAACTTCTAACAAACCTGTCAGAGGCGGTTACAGAGCGTGAATTACACACGCCATTAACTCTATAAATACATAGCACAACGACGGAAATAGCAGGACCCTTTGGACGCGTAAGAACATACCGTTACCCTACTGAAGTTCTTACTGTTTTCTTATTCCTTGTCATTTTCATTAAATCTCTGTTGTATTCTGTAATGGATTGCTTGATTAATGAACATGCTAAGAGCTTAATTCGCTCTTAGTCAAGTGGTTTTCTCCCCAATTCCTGGGGTTTCCACTATAAATCGTTGTGCCTCATTGTTGTTTCCAGTTTCTTAATCGTTCTCCCATAAAAAACAAATCAAAACCGAGTTCATTTGCTGACGAACCGGATGACTGTTGGTATCCCCTAAAAAAGGACTATAACAGTTTGGCGCCGTCCGTGGGAACTTTGACAAATGACAGTGACGTGCTTCCCGACAGTTTCCCAACACCAACATTCAGTTTACAGGATCTGGAAGCTGTCATCGGGAAGGTGGTATTGGAGATTACGTCAGAGAGAAGTGGAACAGAACCACCGGCTGTTTCAAGCCATGTTTCCAAAAGCAGAGGATACGAGAGTGATCCTGACAAGCGCATCACTGATGATGAAGAGATCATCAGGTGCGGTGTAACAACGAGGAGGCCAAGATATCGATCTACTCCTCCCCCCGGCCAGGGCTCTAACTCCCGCTCCTAGAAATGAGTAGGAGCAGATGCAGCGACGAATTGACGAGCTCACCAGGGAGTTGGAGAGCATGCGTGCACTGAATGATTGAGAACCTAATCTGAGACGCAATCCTGGTTTATTCAACAGGGCCATGGAGGCTCCAATCAGGCGAAATAAGGACGATGACTGATAGCATAATCTGCATGCGGTCCAGACATCGTCCCAACAATCTGAAGGCATGTCAGCCGCCTTGGGAGATTTGATGCTCCCCTTTTTTGAAGAGATCTGGGCAGCAGTCCCAGATCGGCATTATCGCAACCCTTAGGGGTTGCCGACATTTCGCGGTGACGGTGATCCGATCGATCACGTTGCCGATTTTGAGTTACGCATGGGAACGGTTCGGGCCTCTGATTCGCTGAAGTGCCGCATCTTCGCGGTAGAATTACAAGGCGACGCTCGAACGTGGTTCAAAAATATGCCGACCCGATCCATACAGTCGTATGGCGGATTTATTTTGGCTTTCTTAGAGTAGTTTGCTCCAAATGTAGGACCGCCCCGAAGCAGACATGAACTATATCAGTTGAAATATATCCCAGCAAAAATGAGTATTCGGTCCTTCATGGAGAAATTCAATAGGACCGCCCGTGGCATCAAAATTAAGCTCCGGGACAAGATTGACATTCTACAGCAGGTCTTGGGACCGTGCTGCCTTTCGGCCAGTTTGGTAAAGAGCCCACCATCCACATTGGGTAAACTTCTTCAGAAAATCAACAAGTACATTAAGGTGGATGAAGCGGTGGGGCTAGGCTATCGGAAACCTAGCGGGAATTCTGAGCCGGCAGGTGATCATAGGGTTTCCTACCCTAAGAAGCAGTCGCGAGAAGTAGCGGATGTAGGCGAGAAAGATGTCCCCCCGAAGCAAGAGGACAATCGGGTGTATTGCGAATTACATCATAATCGTGATCACCCGACCCTGAAGTGCCCGCTGTTGAAAGAGACACTAGCGGCAATGAATAAAGAAAAGCCCGACCGGAATGGTCAGAAGGGCAAGCGAGCGGAATCCCCCCGAAAGGGCCACCAGGGTGA
>RWGZ01001769.1:529564-549931 GCA_009725065.1 Utricularia reniformis | reverse complement strand
TTTGAAATTTGTAAATGTCTTTATTTGTATGGTAGACTGAAACCCTATTACATTATATTTTGTTCTTTGTAGTGAAATACAAAAATCCCCCAAACTTTTCAAATTTCATATTTAATTCCTGAAATTTTAAAACATTCATGAATAATCCCCAAACTTTGAATTTTTTTAAAATAATACATAAATTGTAGAGTGCATATTGATGTGGTTTTTGAAATCAATGAATTATGTTAATAATTTATTAATTTAATTCATTGAGTTCTATATTCTAAGATTTTTGAAATTTTCTTTATTTTCATTTATACTAAAACACGTGAGATATTTTTGTTACATGATATTTGCTATGTTGCACAATTCATGGGGGTGCGTGCTTTTCAAAACATTCGTAATAAGGGTGCGTCATTATAAAACTTCTTTTTCTAAATACGAAACTTGAATATCACCCGTATTCGTTCACTTGTGAACGTTTGGGGTGTGATTCAGTTAAACGGTTAAACGATCAAAACTTTTGCTGTTAATCAGTTTTGTAGCCCATTTTTTGATAACCGAAACCACACCGTTTAACCGTTTTATGAATTTATAATCGACCGAAACCGACGGTTAATCAGTTACCGTTTAACCGATAATTTTCAAAAATTTTCAACAAACTTTGTTGCATAGTCAATTTTAGGGGTGTGATTCGGTCGATTAAACGGTTAAATAGTCAAAACATTTTCTATCGATTTTGTAGTTCATTTTTTTATAACCGAAACTGCACCGTTTAACCGTTTCACAATTGTATAACCGACCGAAAACAATATTGTGGTCCGGCCGGTTAACTGATTACCGTTTAAATGATATGCAATTCTAAAAATATTCCTACAAACTTTATTGTCGAGTCAATCTAATTTTTGATCTAATTCAAGAAATTTATTTCGATATTCCACAAAAAAAACAAATTAAACTCAATAATTAATGATTATGATGCTTAGAATGAAAGCGAAATATTAAATCTAAAACAAAAAAAAAACACCACATCAAAAGAATATAAAATACATAAAATAGTCAAATTGTCACAACATAAACAATTCATTCAAAATTTAAAATATGAGTGGTGCAGAGCACATTTAAAGACCGGAAGTGCGGGAAGTAATATAAAAAATATTAACGATTGACAAATGAAATTGTTGAATATTTTTATTTATTTAGAGATACTAGCATAGTGATTGACTTATATGACTGAAAAAGTATTGGGCGTTCCATGGAATTACTAAACCAATTAGAAATTAAGTAATTTAATCGGTTAAACGGTTAACCGATACTTATAAATAAAACTGATTATCGACCGTATAACCGTTTTAACCATCATGAAGTCGAACCGTAAAAACTGATTAACCATGTAACCGAAACAGTTTAACCGAATAAAATCGGTTTGCTTCGGTTTCGTGGTTTTGCGGTTTGGTGTCCCAACCCTAGAACGTAGAGGCATAAAAAAGATATATATAATTATATATCCAAAATGTCACATATACTTAAATATTAAATATGTTTTTTTTTCATTAATAAAAAATAGTCGAATTGAATAAGAAGAATGTCTCAAATTTCTATATATTAAATGTATTTATCTTTAATAATTCAAATTTGCAGACTAAATAGAGTAACATTAATCAAAATATTTTTGTTATTAATTTGATTATTTATTAATTTTTATATATTTAAATTAATATTTTAACATTTATTTTTATTAAATTATATAACGCATACTCCACATATCTAATTAAAATTTTATGCACCATGCATCCTCGCACATCTCATCCTACACCCCACACTCGCACATGTGCAACCTAGGATATTTGATGTAGAGATTTATAGACAAATTAAATAGTTTGATGTAATAAATAATAGTCAATTATCAATAATATATAAAATAAAAGAAAAAACAATATTAATTGTATAAATATATTTTTATAAAATACATTTACATGTGAACAATTGAATATAACATTATCAAAATAGCTTAAAATGTACTACAAGAGCAATGCATTGAATATGTCCGTGACTCCCAATACGTGTGCTGGTGCTAGTATTATGCTCCTTTATTTTATATAATCCATTATTTTGATCAATATATTTCATAATTATATGGACTAAATATTAATGTGAGATAAAATAAAGTATGATGAGAACTCTAGGACCGGGTACCCTACAATGGGTAAGGCCCGATAACGGTTGGACCAATTTAAATAATCAAAACGAATTCTCACGGCCCAATTACACACACCTTTAGGAAGAGTGGCCCGATGTTCAATACGGAGGATCGAAGATAACCTTGGTGTAAATAAACGTTATCTGCCAGCTGGCTCCGAGGTTCGGTCCGAACGGTTATGAAACGGTTACAGGCTCACGCGTTCCACGCTTCGGGCCCTGTCACGTTTATCATGCTTCGGGCCCGATCACGCAGACCACGCATCGGTCCCAGCCTCGTTTTACATCCTGCGATAACAACCTCTAACAAACTTGTCAGAGGCGGTTACAGGACGTGGATTACACTCGCCGGCAACTCTATAAATACAGGGCAGGACGAAGGAAAAAACATGACCCTTTGGACGCAGGAGAACAGGCTGTTACGCTGCCCATATTCTTACTGCTTTCTATAGTCATTTTCATTAGCCTGCTTTGTGTAAACTTCTCTTATTTTCATTAGTGAGCAGACCAAGAGCATAAGCGGCTCTTGGTCAAGTGGTTTTCACCCTATTTTACGGGGTTTCCACTATATATGCTGTGTTCTTACTTTGATTTAAACTTTTAATCGTTCTCCATATCTTTTATAAATTAGAATCGAGTTCGTTGTTTGAACGAACCGGACGACTGTTGGTACCCCTAAAAAGGGACCATAACAATAACTATCCTTATTTTTAAAATCATTTCATAATTATATTTTTTTTCTTTTTTAAAATTATTTAAATCATAAATAATACATTTTTATAACAAATATAAACTTAAGAGTCTTTTTTATAAATTTAAAAATACATGACTATTTATTTCAAAAAATATATATCATGAAATCAATGTTTGAATAACGGTTGATACGACGAAGACTGAGTGGCACCGGTATTTTGATTGATAACGCTCGATATCAAGTTTTATGGTCATACTCAAAATTTTTTTTATATTTTTTATATTGTTTTGTTTTTGCAGATTCATATCCGACCCGAAGAACCCCGGGTTTGACCCAAAAACTTGATATCGAGCGTAATCAGTCAAAAGACCGGTGTCATTCAATCTATGTCGTACCAACCCATAATAAAACATTAATTTCATAATTTGTATTTTTTGAAATAGGTAATAATGTATTTTTAAATTTATAAAAAAACTATTAACTTTATATTTGTTATAAAAATGTAGTTATGAAAAGATTTTTAAAATAAAAGTAATTTTGAAAGTTTGATTTTGAAAAAAAATGCATTAATGAAAAATCTCCCATTCGTGAGGGCTTTCGACTTTCCGCCATACGCAGACGGAGAAATCATCAAGTCATACTCCAAGTACGCGCGATCCGAAACCGAATGAACCTATCCTCTAACGGTGGAAGCGTAAACAAAAATCACGAGGAAAACAAGAATAGCGATTAGAAGCGGCGCTGCGATGAGGTATAAGACAAGCTCTCTGGAATGCATCAATAGATCCCACAATCGGTACGATTCGGATGATATTTCCGAAGATTATGAGTGGATTTCCAGGTTCCGGCAATGATTACGGGAATGGATAAGGCTGCTGCAGCGAGGATTCGGGCTCCGATTGCTTAAATTTGACGCCAAGATTGAAGATAGAATCTGCCTTTGTGGAAGGCTGGAGAGAGATTTCAAATTTCAATAATGAAAGCGAATTGTAATCCATCTCTTCGATTGGATTATAACAGAAAACGAAGAAAAGCAAAATGCTGACTGACAGCACGTGTTGTATTAGCAATTCTATTGAAAAATATTTATAGTCGAATACCATGAATTAAATATCTAAAAACTATGTATGTGAAAATATGCATGCAATCTGATATCAAATATTGATAGCGAATAATAATGCAACTCATAATTGAAGGGCAAATATTATTAAAATATTCACTTTTTTATTTAAATTGTTATTAAAGTATATGAGTGTGTGTAAAGATGGACCGGACCACAAAGCATGCATGCATGCAAGTCTGAGGTTACGTTAACGTATTTGATTGGCTTTCTTTACGCACTGAATTCTCAAAGTTTTGACATGTTTTTTCAAGCACATTTCTCTGTGTCTTGTATATTAATAAAATAAACTTCATATAAAATTTTGAGGATCTTTTGGTTCATCTCCTAATGATTCAGTCCACTAGGTGATAAAACGAGTTTCAGTTTGATATTTTATTCATAAAGAAATTGTGCAATGAACATTGTTGGAGATACAAATAGAATAAAAAGAGACAAAGCCAAAGATAAGTGTCCTACCTCTATTACAGATAATGGTCCAGCCACACTTTAGCCATAAAGAAGCATGTCATTTTGGATAGATATCTAACTAAGGTAAGAAAGGCCATTCATCATTACGACATTAAAAGATTTAACAAGTCAATTGCACACTACTCAATCATTTTATTTTTGATTTTATGAACAGATTTTTCAAATATATTTTNCCGACATTCCGAGGCGATGGTGATCCTATTGATCACGTCGCTGACTTTGAGTTACGTATGGGAACGGTTCGGGCCTCGGACTCACTGAAGTGCCGCATCTTCGCCGCAGGATTACAAGGCGATGCCCGAACCTGGTTCAAAAATCTGCCGGCTCGATCCATAAGTCGTATGGTGGGTTTATTTTGGCTTTCTCTGAGCAGTTCGCTCCAAATGTAGGACTGCCCCGAAGCAGGTAGGAACTATATCAACTAAAATATATTCCGGCGAAGATGAGTCTTCGGTCCTTTATGGAGAAATTCAACAGGACCGCCCGAGGTATCAAGCTTGAGCTTCGGGACAAAATTGATATTCTACAGCAGGTCTTAGGACCGTGCGGCCTTTCGGCCAGTTTGGTGAAGAGCCCACCATCTACCTTGGGGAAACTACTTCAGAAAATCAACAAATATATTAAGGTAGATGAAGCGCTGGGGCTAGGTTATCGGAAGCCTAGCGGGAATTCTGAGCCCGCAGGTGATCATCGGGTTTCCTACCCGAAGAAACAGTCGCGAGAAGTAGCGGCTGTAAATGAAAAAGATGTCCCCCCGAAGCAGGAGGACAAGCGAGTGTATTGCGAGCTTCATCATAATCGCGATCACCCAACCCTGAAGTGCCCGTTGCTGAAAGAGACGGTAGAAGCAATGGGTAAAGAAAAGCCCGACCGAAACGGTCAGAAGGGCAAGAGAGCGGAATCCCCCCGAAGGGGAAATCAAGGTGACGATCGTCACAGGCCGCGGGGAAGAGATAATCGGGGACAACCCCGAAACTACAACGATCGGACGGAGGACCGAAGGTCTCCTCCGCCAGAACAGGAAAGAGGCCAACACGGTCGTGAGAACCGTGGTCAGGGCCGTAGGAGAAGATGGCGGGGCCGTGGCGGCAGAGCCCCGCAGAACGAAGGAGGGAGACAGGAGCATGCTGCTCCCCCACCTGCTGATAATGGTGCCCAACCTCGTCGCAATGAGGCGGCACCTAGAGAAGTAGCCGTAGATATTTATGTTATCTCCGGCGGTTTGAGAATAAATTAGTCGGTCCGGGACCGAAAGAGAACAGCGCGTGGAGACTTTGCTGAGAGCTCCGAATCTGTGGCGCTGGTAAAGTATGATACTATGGATCGGTCCTCCATCTTCAGAGAGGACATCATCTTCACCCCGGCTGATCGGGAGGGGATCATTGATCCCTGTGACGACCCCCTCACCATTACAGGGGTCATCGAGAATCGTCGGGTCCACAGAATCCTGGTGGACACTGAGGCTTCGTGCAAACTGATGAAGCGCGAAGTCGCCGAAATGTTGGGAGCAATCGCTCATGATCTGCCGATCGCCAACATAACTCTTTGGTCGTTCGACCAAAGGAGTGTTATTCCTTGTGGGAAGATGTTATTCCCCGTTACCCTTGGAGAGCCATCCAAGGACCGTTCTGAAGATTTGGAATTCATTATCGTTGAAGTCGACTTGGCTTACAACGCCATTATTGGACGGACCGGCCTAAGCAAGTTCGAGGCGATCCCTTATACTTATCATATGATGCTCAAGTTCATCTCCATCCATGGAATTATTTCTGTTAAGGGGGACCAAAAAGTAGCTAGACAATGCTACTTGAGCTCGTGCCGAACGTTGGCACCAATAAAGAAAGCTCGGGTGGATTTGCTGGAAGAGCTTCCGCACCCGAGGCAAGCGATGGAACCCGTAGGGTTCAAACTGATTAATCTGGTTTAGGATGACTCAACCAAGATGACTCGCATCGGGGCTCATTTAGCCCCCGACTTCGAAAGAAAATTGATACACTTGCTGAGAAGCCACGTGGATATATTTGCCTGGACCCCGGATGATGTACCGGGGATTGACCGATCCGATAGTGAACATCGGATCAATACTGAGCCCGGAACGAAGCCTGTCAGGCANGGCGGACCGGCCTAAGCAAGTTCGAGGCGGTCCCTTCTACTTATCATATGATGCTCAAGTTCCCCTCCATCCATGGAATTATTTCTGTTAAGGGGGACCAGAAAGTAGCTAGACAATGCTACTTGAGCTCGTGCCGAACGTTGGCACCAATAAAGAAAGCTCGGGTGGATTTGCTGGAAGAGCTTCCGCACCCGAGGCAAGCGATGGAACCCGTAGGGTTCAAACTGACTAATCTGGTTGAGGATGACTCAACCAAGATGACTCGCATCTGGGCTCATTTAGCCCCTGATTTCGAAAGAGAATTGATCCACCTGCTGAGAAGCCATGTGGATATATTTGCTTGGACCCCGGATGATGTACCGGGGATCGACCGATCCGATAGTGAACATCGGATCAATACTGAGTCCGGAACGAAGCCTGTTAGGCAGAAAAGGAGACGTTACTCTCCTGTAAAGATTGAGATCATCCGGACCGAAGTGAACAAGTTACTGCGATCGGGATTTATTCGTGAAATTCACTGTACTGAATGGGTAGCAAACCCGGTAGTGGTTTCCAAGCCAGATGGGAAGTGGCGAATGTGCATCGATTTCACCGATGTGAACAAAAGCTGTGAGTCAGACCCTTTCCCTCTGCCGCACATCGATCGACTGGTGGTTGCTGTTGCTGGAAGCACCATGATGAGTACCATGGATGCTTATTCTGGATATCATCAGATCTTCTTGGCTGAGGAAGATCAGAAGAAATCATCATTCATGACCGAAGATGGGGTTTATTGCTATGTGGTTATGCCCTTCGGTCTCAAAAATGCTGGAGCAACATACCAGAGGTTCGTCAACAGAATCATTAGAGAATTAATTGGCCATATGATGGAAGTGTATGTTGACGATATGATTGTTAAATCTATGAATGATGAGGACCATCTTTCTTATTTGTCTCGTTGTTTCGAAGTATGCCGAAAATATAAGCTTAAACTAAATCCGAACAAATGCTGCTTCGGGATCCGAAGTGGAAAATTTTTAGGATATTACGTTTCAGAGAAAGGCATAGAGGTTAATCCTGAAATGGTACAAGCTATCATTGATATGCAACCTCCGAGAAATAAGAGAGAGTTTCAAAGGCTCACTGGCCGACTAGCCGCATTGAGCAGGTTTATTTCGAAGTCCACAGATCGGGCCTTACCCTTTTTCAGAGTGCTAAGAAAAGCTAGCCATATGGATTGGACCGAAGAATGCGATCGGGCCTTCTCTGAGCTGAAGACTTATTTAAGCACTCCCCCGGTGATGGTAAGTCCGACTTGTGACGAACCTTTGGGACTATATCTTGCGGTATCCGAAGTTGCCGTCAGCGCAGCTCTAGTCACCATACGTGACGATATTCACAGACCTGTCTATTATGTCAGCCACTCTCTGGTATCTGCTGAAACCAGGTACTCCACCTTGGAAAAATTCATGCTAGCTTTGAAAAAAGCTGTGTCCAAGCTGAAGCATTATTTCGAAGGACGAACGGTCTATGTTTACACGGATCAACCTCTGAAAGTGCTGCTTAAGCAAAAGGATTTGAATGAGAGATTGGCTAAATGGGCGATTAAACTCAGTGCTATGTACCTGGAATTCTTGCCCCGAAGGGCGATCAAGGCTCAGGTTCTCGCCGATTTTGTGGTTGAAATGACCCGATCGGCCATTTATATCAACCAAGAGGATGATCGATGGACGATCCACGTAGATGGATCAACCTTCGGAGGGAGAGGAGCGGGCATTACCTTAACAACTGTACAAGGTGACCTTATTCATTCCGCAGTTAAATTCTCCTTTGCTGGAACAAATAACGTGGTGGAATATGAGGCAGTATTATCTGGAATGGCCCTTGCTCGCAAAATGGGAGTTAGCAGAGTGCGAATGTTCTCAGACTCAAAGTTAGTAGTCGAACAATTCGCAGGGAGATTCGAAACTCACGAACCGATGATGAAGTTATATTGCGCTAAAGTTCTGGAGCTATCTAAGAAGTTCAGTGAATTCTCGCTAGATCATGTGCCACGAGAGCAGAACAAGGTTGCTGACGCACTGGCCAGATTGGCTTCGGGCATACCTGACATTGAGCCAAGTACTATTTCGGTCCACATCCAGGACCGACCTTCGGTCGAGATCTCAGTAACCGAACAGTCTATTGAAGAAATCGGGGCTCTATGTCACGAACTCCAGGGCTTGAATATTGATGTTACGCAATCTCCAGGAGAACCCAATTGGATGGACTCCTTTATCAAATATCTCGCAAACGGATATCTCCCTGAAGATAAATCTGAAGCCAGAAAGATAGAGGTCCGAGCTAAACGATTCACTTTGGTTGACGGACGCTTGTTTAAAAAGAGCTTTGAGGGCCCGCTTCTGCGTTGTTTATCTCCTATTGAGGCCGAAGCCATCATGATTTATGTTCATGAAGAAATTTGCGGCATCCATTCGGGGGCCCGATCCTTATACCACCGCATTATCAGAGCCGGGTATTTTTGGCCAACACTGCTTGCTGATGCCAAACAATACACTAAGCGTTGTGCAATATGCCAGTATCACGCCCCACTTCCGCAATTACCTGGGGCTTCTTTATCGATCACCCCACTACCTTGTCCTTTCGACAGATGGGGGATCGACATCCTCGGACCTTTTTCCCGGTCCATAGGGCAAAGGAAATTTTGCATAGTCGCGGTGGAATATTATTCAAAGTGGATCGAGGCAGAAGCTGTAGCCATCATCTCGGAAAAAGTGGTCAAGCACTTTATCTGGCGAAATATTATAAGCCGCTTCGGGGCTCCCCGAGCGCTCATATCTGACAATGGGACTCAGTTCCGAGGAAGGAGCGTACGAGATTTATGCTCCAAATTGGGCATCATCCAGCATTTCTCATCAGTAGCCCACCCCCAGACCAATGGACTTACGGAGGTATCTAACAAAGTTATCCTGAAAGGATTAAAAACCAAGTTAGAAGACTTTGGGGGTAAATGGCATGAACACATCTACGAGGTTCTATGGGCATACCGAACTACACCTCGCTCAACAACCCAGGAATCACCTTTCTCATTGGTGTATGGGACCGAAGCTGTTAGCCCGGTGGAGGTTGCCATCCGATCACCTCGGATATCTCAATATGACGAGCATATGAATGGTGAAAGGAGATTATTGGACCTCGAGATGGTTGAAGAAAAAAGAGATGCAGTTTATGCACGGATGCGTGCTTACCAGCGAAATTTGGAACGTGCCCATAACAAACGGGTCCTCCCAAGGGAATTCTTTGAAGGAGACCTTGTCCTCAGAAGCATTAAAGTGCAGAGGAATGTTGGGAAGCTGGACAGAAATTGGGAGGGACCATATCGTATATTGGCGAAATTGGAATCAGGTGCGTATAAACTTGAAACGTTGGATGGTATAGAGGTCCCCCGAACTTGGAATGTCATGAATTTAAGGCGATACTTCTTATGATTTTTTGATTAATGTGTGACTCAATAAAAGACATTCCATTAAACGTAAATAGCAAACTAGTAAGTACAAAAGTTCACTGTTTCTAATAAAATGATGGACCGATCTTGGAGTTGTGTAAACTTAGGACGAATCTGGACTGGTGACCGAAGCTTCTTGTCCGCAAGGTTCCCAAGTTGCAGTGACCGCTCTGACGAGTCAGATGCTCCTGCACTTGCCCAGCCCCATGGATGAGTTGTGATTCTCCCAGAACTCATTACGAACTAAGATATTCCCTCCAACGGCATTCAGTCTTTAGAGATGGCCTTTCGTACCTGCAAAATCTGCCACAACGAAAGGAATGATGGTCAGCATATCAAAACATAAGATCGGTCTTCGCTTAAAACGTTTTATGAGCCAAGCTTAACTGGTAAAACCTAAGGGACTTTAATAGAACCAAGGTTCGGCGAAAGCCTACCAAAACTCATAACTAACGTAAACCACGCCTACTCAATCACGTAATGATGCCAAGGACGGAATAAGAGTGACCCATACACCACGTAAAACAACCGATCCAATCAAAGTGGACATAAATGAACTAAATATAACGTCTGGGACCGATGGTTACTACATCTTAAGTGTCCCCGATCTTATACTTGTTAGTTTATTCTGAAGTTAAGACAAACTACTTCGTTAAAGTGAAACTTATTAGTTCACTACGAAGTTAGTTTAGTTGTACTTGTTCACGTCTGCGATTAAAAAAAAAAATAAAACAAACAAAGCTAAAAGAAATGAGAGAAAATTTTTTATTAATGAAGAAAGAAGGCAGATACAAAGTAATGTCTAGCTAATTTGCCCCTCTTCGGGGTCTTCTGCCTCGGCTCTTTCTTCATTGTTCTCTGCCTCGGGTTCCTGGGGTTCGGTCCGTTCGGCGAGCCGCCTTAACTCTTCCTCCTGATCGGCCACCTTCTGGTTGACCGCTTTCTCCATCTCATCAAAGAGATAAAAGAAAGGGTCCTCCTCTAACACAGGCTCTTCCAAAGTCGGAATAACCTGGAACTTGCCATCCTTCTCTANGAGAGGAAATTTTTTATTAATGAAGAAAGAAGGCATATACAAAGTAATGCCTAGCTAATTTGCCCCTCTTCGGGGTCTTCTGCCTCGGCTCTTTCTTCATTGTTCTCTGCCTCGGGTTCCTGGGGTTCGGTCCGCTCGGCGAGCCGCCTTAACTCTTCCTCCTGATCGGCCACCTTCTGGTTGACCGCTTTCTCCATCTCATCAAAGAGATAAAAGAAAGGGTCCTCCTCTAACACAGGCTCTTCCAAAGTTAGAATAACCTGGAACTTGCCATCCTTCTCTAGTGGCTCGATCACTTTCCATCGCTCGTCCGAAGAGGAAAGCCCGAAGGTCTGGATGATCTGCTCTCGCATATTGTCCAGATACTTCGCAGTGTAAACCCCGTGTATGTTGTCCGCTAAAGCGAACAGCAACGGGGACCGAGCGAACCCCAAAACTGCCTCCCGAACCGAAGCTTCAGACGAAGTGCGGGCCCTTGCCAACTCCTCGTCCGAGGCCGCCTTTTCCTCTTGGGCCCGAAGAAGAAGATCATTCAGCTTATTTCGCTTCTCCTGGGTCCGACCTTGGACTTGGTTTATTTCCTCGTCTTTGGCCCGCAGCTGGGTCTCCAGTTCGGCTATCCTTGCTTGAGCTGTTCCCCCAACCTTCTCCAGCTCAGCAACCTTATCTGCTAAGAGGGAGACCTCGGTCCCGGCTCTTAGCAGCTCGTTGTCCAATCGGTCACAGTCCTCCCGTACCGTGACCAATTCCCCATGTTTTATTTTAACTTGCCTTTTTGCAAGGTCAAGTTGCTCTTGGACTTTCTGGGATATAACGTCACCACCTTGGTACTTATCCATGGTGATGGCCGTTGTGAAAGCTTTCCTCAACATCTGCAAAACACAATACATGGTTAAGCATAAAGCTTCGGGCCTCAAGTTAACTAAGAATTACCTTAGATGTGAGGTCAAGGTAGCTTTCCATGATNACTCCTCGTCCAAGGCCGCCTTTTCCTCTTGGGCCCGAAGAAGAAGCTCGTTCAGCTTATTTCGCTTCTCCTGGGCCCGACCTTGGACTTGGTTTATTTCCTCATCTTTGGCCCGCAGCTGAGCCTCCAGTTCGTTTATTCGTCCTTGAGCTGCTTCCCCCACCTTCTCTAGCCCAGTGACTTTGTCTACTAAGAGAGAGACCTCCGTCCCGGCTCTTAGCAGCTCGTTATCCAATCGGTCACGGTCCTCCCGCACCGTGACCAATTCCCCGTGCTTGATATCAACTTGCCTTTTTGCAAGGTCAAGTTGCTCTTGGACTTTTTGGGACACAACGCCATTTCCTTGGTACTTATCCATGGTGATGGCCGTTGTGAAAGCTTTCCTCAACATCTGCAAAACACAATACATGGTTAAGCATAAAGCTTCGGGCCTCAAGTTAACTAAGAATTACCTTAGATGTGAGGTCAAGGTAGCTTTCCATGATATCTTCTACAGATACGTCCGCTTGGACGTTATCTGGGTTCTGCTCCCCAAAAAGGCGGAAGTCCTTCACAAAGGCACTCCGCCAGGAGGACAGCATCCTCTTCTTGCTGAACCTGCTCAGCAGATCCAAAGCGGCTCCCCAATCGGAGTTCGTCTTCGGGCCCTGCCCAGGTTCCTTCAAAACGATCCCCTTGTTGGGGACCGGAGCGTGACCTCCCTTCTTCAGCCTCTTCAGCTCCTGCAGAGGCTCTGCTTCAGCCACCCTCTTTCCTTTTCCCAAGGAGACCGGCGGCAGGGAGACGTTCGGCTTAAGCGGAGGACCGGGGAGAACCTTCTCCACGGGAATGGCTCCCCTGCAGCAACAAAGTAATAGTCTTAGCGTTAATAAAGGAACTATTACCGATTTGATAAAGGCTGGATAAGCTCAAAGAACGAATCCGAGCCATTATCACCTCCTCTACAACTCCAAATACCCGAAAGGCAGGCCCTTCTCCGCCTGAGGACTGCCTGGTGCAGCGAAGGGTCAATGTGCCCTTGCTGGTTGTTTGGACTGGGGGGTTCCCTGACCCCGAAGGGACCACCATGCCCCTCGTTGCCGATTCACTTGCCTCGGCGCTGTCCGATGCTTCCCTTTGTCCCTCAGAGGGACGGACCGAAGTAGCGGCCATACGTTTAAAACGGGCGCTCGGCATTGTCTCAGTGGAATCTGCAAAACGGATACATAAGGATCAGGATTAATCAAAACACAAGTATTATCTCATACCCGATCCTTCTGATGGATCTGAATCTGAGCTAGAAGATAGAACCCCCTTCGGGGCTGGGGCTCCGGTCCTACCCGCAACACCTATATCTATTAATCTTCTCTCCCGAAGCAGATCTATTCGCTTAAGGCGTGCTTCGGGAGGGGGGAACAACGCAAGAGTGTTTGCGGTGTCCGTGCGAGAGGGGTTGAACCTGCTTCGGTCCAATTGCCCTATGCGTGGGTGTGTTAAGCGTGGCCACACTTTCAACAGATNGCCTCGGCGCTGCCCGATGCTTCCCTTTGTCCCTCAGAGGGACGGACCGAAGTAGCTGCCATGCGTTTAAAACGGGCGCTCGGCATTGTCTCAGTTGAATCTGCAAAACGGATACATAACGATCAGGGTTAAGTAAAACACAAGTATTATCTCATACCCGATCCCTCTGATGGATCTGAATCTGAGCTAGAAGATAGAACCCCCTTCGGGGCTGGGGCTCCGGTCCTACCCGCAACACCTATATCTATTAATCTTCTCTCCCGAAGCAGATCTATTCGCTTAAGGCGTGCTTCGGGAGGGGGGAACAACGCAAGAGTGTTTGCGGTGTCCGTGCGAGAGGGGTTGAACCTGCTTCGGTCCAATTGCCCTATGCGTGGGTGTGTTAAGCGTGGCCACACTTTCAACAGATCCTCTTGTGGAACTGTCATCCACACATAACAAACCTCCCACGCATGGAGGGACTCCTCCTTATCTACAATGGCGCACTCCTTGGTGCGCACCGCTATATGGTATAACTTACGACACCCCAACAGACCTTTCTCCTTTCGGGACCCAACCAAGAACAGGTTAAAGAAATGTTCTAGGGTTGGGGCCCGATGCTGTTGGTGACAATAAAAGATAAACGCTATAATATAGACATAACTGCCCGGGAATAACGCAAAAGTGGGGCAGTGGATCTCCCTAAGCAAGGCCGCTACAAAAGGGTGCAGCGGAAAACGAAGCCCGCACCTTAAAGAGGCGTAGCTTACTGGAATAGCGGACGCCGGCACATTCATCTCCGCCGGAAGGAAACAGGGAACATCTTCCCGTCCCTTCCAGACAGAGTAATGTGACGGAATTGAAAACCTAAACCTAAGTTCCTCAATGTCTAACTCAGACATAGAGGGATAACGCGTTTTATGAGGAGCCATAAGCGTTTACCTTAGAAAGAAAAGGTTGAAAGGCGGTTTTTGATGAAACGGCGATTGAAGGCACAGAGCTTAAACTGCAAATTTCTTCTCGCGAAAATGACGATGAGAAGAAACAGTGCAATTTCTTCGTCGTCGTCATTCGTATACAATGTTGATCTAACATCTACCATTACATGAGACAATTTTTTATAAAGTTAGTAAATAATTTTTTAATATATAAATTTAATTTAATAATAATCTAAACTACGGCAATATTACATATATAAATTTTAAAAAAACTAAATTCAATTATTGTTCCAAAGAAATAATTAAACAACAATAACGGTAATAATATCAAATCATATACAAAAAAATATAAGACGAAAAAATATTATAAATATATCAAAAGAATAACATAATTACTCATTCTAGGTGTTTGATTAAGTAGATCATTATCCCGACGCTCATAATCATTGTCATTGTTCTCAGTAAACTCGCCAAAATAACTCATATATTGACTACTCTCTCCATATTCACGTAATGGTACATCTTCGACTTCTGGATTGTAGGGCATACTCAAATCAAAATTAATCTCTGTAACCAATATTAGAGATAAAAAAACATAAACTAGTTGGAGTTTTGGAATTAATTCGCGATAATTGGGAATAGTTCACAAACTGGGATGGGTTAAATTTTGCATTTGATATAAATCATCTTCATCGTCGACGTTCTAGTGAAAAAAACCCCACAAATAATTCAAACTTCCAAACGTTGGATACATTAAGAATTGAATTCCTAAACTCAAAAATCAGACAATAAAACTCGAACAAATTTAAAATAGAAACTTTGAAGTACGTTATAAAATAAATGCAAATGTATTTATAGGTCAGGGGAACACTTATTATTCAACATATGTGCCATACATACCGTCTAATCAACAACCACAACCACTTGTTTATTTTATTAACGTTTGCCCTCAGCGTAGAAACGGTGTCTTAATATTTTATTGTCCACCATTTAAATTTTGTTAAAAAAATTATTTTTTAATAAAGTGAGTCCGATTTTATAGAAACATGAATCCGGGCTCCTCTATTTAATGATGAATGGCAAATTTTAAATAAATTATTTAATCTAATTAATTTGAGACTGATTTCAAGGACCTATGCAACAAGCCTCANTGGATAATATTTAATTATTTTGGGCTTAGTGGAGTAAATAGGCTTATGGACTCAAGTAAGTGGAGTTGGGCTGGATTTCTCTATAAATACAAGGTCCGGTGAACTTGGACGGGATTCGAACTTTTATCACTTTTCCCAAGGCAGCACTTTACCTCCGACTCGCGTCCGAACGCGTCCAGCCGCGCCCAATCGAGCCTAGTCGCTCCCAGCCGCGCCCAACCACGCCTAGTGGCGTCCAATTTTCCAGAGTCGCGCCCAGTCGTGCCTAGTCGCGACCACTCGAACGCGAAAGCAGAGTTGCCTGCTTGCATTGTTCACTCGCGTCCAGTCGAACGTAACTGACACTGTTCACTCGCGTCCAGTCGAACGTAACTGACACTGTTCACTCGCGTCCAGTCGAACGCAACTGACACTATTCACTCTCGTCCAGTGGAACACGACTGCAGATTTGATCATTTCTCGAGCCGTTTTTGCTCGTATTATCATTATCACCTCATTGTACTTGTACCGCTTGATTATTATAGTGGAAACCAAGGTAGAGCTTTGCTCTCCCGAGGACGTAAGCTCACACATTGTGGGCCCAACCTCGTATATCGCTCGTGTCCCTACAACAATCTAATTTCGAGCAAATTATAAATTGACTGATCTGAAAATAAATACCCAAAATATTTTTAGACTAGATCAGTTTGGCGCCGTCCGTGGGGAACGAGATTTTTGTCCCATTGAGAGCTTTTTTGCTGAGTTCGGATTTCTATTATCATGACTACTCGGAATTCTGACGAAGATATTTTTGATGAAGAAATTGAGGCGGATCCTATTCCTCAAATTAATGATGATTTTGTTGTGTTACCGGGGGCTCAGTCGTCAGTTCTGGAGGAGCCCTCTGCTTAAAATGTAACTATTCGGCCCTCCCGGAGCGGGTTTTCATCCGGAAGGGCACCAAATTTTTATCCTCAATCACGCGAATGTTTGTCCAAATGTTATGAATTCGCACGAGTTGGCCGAGCTGCGGTCCGTAACACCGCCCACTTGCCTCCACCTGCACGCTCTAGATCTGCTGATCAAGCAGAAACCGATGAGGATTTGGAAGAGCGAAGGCGTACTTTAGTCGCCCAATTAGAGCAAGTTGAGGCTCAAAGGAGGGCCCGAAGGAACAATGCCACCCCGGAACCTGTTAATAATGTGGCCTCAGAGGATGATATTGATCGTGTTCCGGAACCACGAGCAAATACTGCAGCAACCGAAGAGCAAAGCAACTCTTTACAAAAGATCGAAGAATTGATAGAATCAAAATTTAAGGAGATGAGCGGGAAGTTGGAGCAAAGCGAGGCTAGGATGAACCAATTGGAGGCCAATCTGACTCTTGGCCAGGAAAGGAGACGAGTGTACGGGGAGCACACCCGGGATACTCATCAGACCTCAGCTTACGAGGGAGACTATTTCTAGAATGAGAGGGCTAATGAGCCCATCGGTAATCGAGGAAAGGCATCACCATCTTTAGAAGTTTTTCAAAGTCCATGGAATACTTCGAATGCCCTATCTCCTTTTTCTATGGCAATTATCGGAGCCACTCGCTCTGAATTTATTGAAATGCCTAAGGATCTTCCACAATATCGCGGGTCGACTGACCCGCATGCTCATACGTCAAACTTGGAGATTCATGTGAGTTTGATGAATTTCAGTGATGCGGCCATGTGCTTCGTTTTTGCCGCTTCTCTTAAAGAGTCAGCCCTCCGATGGTTTAACCGGTTACCGAGACGTTCGATCGTTTCCTATCAAGACTTTAAGGATCAATTCTATTCGGCTTTCGCACCTTTTAATACGCCGATAAAATCTATTACTTCTTTGACCGCGTTGCGGTATGACTCTTCGGAAAGATTGTTGGGTTTTATTACCCGTTTCGAGGCCGAGTGTAGGAAGATACCTCGGATCACTGTTAGTGAGAAGGTTAGGGTGCTGCAGCTTATTCTAGTTGGGCATCCGTTATGTAATTCTTTGAATAGGGATCCCCCGGAAAGTATGGAGGATTTGGCTTTGAGATGCACACAATATATCCGAGAAGATGAAGGTTTGCGAGATCCCGGAGTGATTGAAGTACGGGCGTATGGGTCCCACAATATTGTTGCAAGTCGTGGGCTGGATAAGATTGTCCAGCCTGCAAAGTCTAAGTTGAGAGTGTTTCCGACATACAATTATGAGCAGATTTTTGCGATTATCGAGCAAAAGAAGGCAGGTTCACTTCGCTATCCTCCTCCTTTGCATGAACCAACACCGGGGACTTACGAGTCCCAAGTATTTTGTCGTTTCCATCGGAGCTATGGGCACGCAACCAATGATTGTCGGGAGTTAATGTCTGAGGTAGAAAGGTTGTTAGAATTGGGTCAGCTTGATGAACTGATCAGTACTGTTGAGGCTCTACCCGAGTCTAAGCTAGGAAAGATTGATGTAAGTGTCCCGGAGGGGGCGGCACATAAACCCCCAAGGGCGGATGCGCTGCGGCCAAATGTAAGAGGACGTGGATATGGAGGACAGCGTGGCCAGCGTCAAGGAGGTGGCCAGAGAGGATTCTTTAATGGTGGTAGACAAAATCAGAGAGGCGGAGGAAGAGGAAACCACTATCTTGGTAGCGGCAGGCATCAGCCGCAAAGAAATCAGCAGGGGTACGGATACAACGCTTACCCACCAGCCCCGCAAATCAACAAGCATTACCTCCTCCTCCGGTTGACCCCAACCAGGGTCAACCTATTTTGAATGTTGAAAACGCCCAACCAAGATGG
Organism: Utricularia reniformis; assembly: GCA_009725065.1. Taxonomy (NCBI): domain Eukaryota; kingdom Viridiplantae; phylum Streptophyta; class Magnoliopsida; order Lamiales; family Lentibulariaceae; genus Utricularia; species Utricularia reniformis. The sequence continues at coordinate 531,520 of RWGZ01001769.1, read as the reverse complement.
GGTAATCTATGCCCCAACATCATGACTATCGCGGGGTGAAAAAGTGTCGGCGATTCGAATCGCGCCCGTAAACGTTCTTTTCAGGCACTACACCAACAGGGGTGATTCATGGAAGTTAACACGGTCCAATTGACGGATTTGGACAAGATGGCGATTTCTGTCGGACATGAGGATTTATGTGGGGTTTTATCCCCACAAGATGATTCATTGGTTGTCTCCCCTATTATTGCGAATCATCCGGTTTCTCGAGTGTTAGTCGACACCGGGGCCGCTACCAACATACTGACTCTTGCGGCCTTTGAGCAGATGGCATTGAAAGGAACCACCCAACTCCAGCCTGTGCACACAAAGTTAGTTGGTTTTAATAATAGCGTTGTTGCGGCTGAGGGATCTGTTTTTCTGCCGGTGTGATATTACCCGGGTGTATTCTCTTGTATTTATTCTCACCCGGGAGCTCGTCTAACGTGGTTATTGGTATTTTCGGTATTCTCGGTATTCTCGGTATTTCCGATATTCTCATATTTTTATCGGATGGCATTCTCAAGTGGTATTCTCGTAATTCTGGCTCGTTATAAAGTCTCTTTAAGCATTTTGAGATGTCTCGGGTCATTTCGGCCCCGGACGGGGACAAGGGTATTTTCGTCATTTGCCACCCGGGAGTGCATCGGTCAGGTGCAATGATGTTATGTGGCTGCGTGTTCGCTATCTAAAGGCAAAGAACTGATATACGAAGCTCTCGGGAGTTTCCTGATCGTATTCCCGACTAACATCTTGTCCGGATTGGTTCCCGAAGCTTCGAGATCAGCATGGTATTTATTATATTATAATTTGGAATATTTAATTATTTTGAGCTAAGTGAGGTGAACTAGGCTTATGGGCCCAAAAGAGTGGGTTTTGGGCTGGATTTCTCTATAAATAGGAGCCCCAAGTCATTGAGAAAGGGTTCGGACTTTTATCGCACTTCCCAGGCAGAATCTGACTCTCGACTCGCGACCAAACTCACTATTCGCGACCAAACCCACTTAGCCGCGACCAAGCGCTGACTCGCGACGAGTCTCCCTACTCGCGACGAGTCTCCCTACTCGTGACGAGTCTCCCTGCTTCGCGACCAGTCCACCTGCCTGCACTGTACACTCGCGTCCAGTGCGACGCAACTGCAGTTTTGACCATTTTTTGATCCGTTTTCACCCGTATTATCGCTATCATCTCATTGTAATTGTATCACTTGATTATTATAGTGAAAACCAAGGTAGAGCTTCGCTCTCCCGAGGACGTAAGCCCACACATTGTGAGCCCAACCTCGTATATCGCTCGTGTCCCCACAACAATAAAAATTACGAATTAATCATAAATAGACTGATCTAAAAATAAATATCCAAAACATTTTTAGACAAGATCACGGTGACTTTGGGCGATCCCGAAATATCAAGAACTTTGATGGTGGAGTTTGTGGTGGTGGATCTCCCTATACTCCCTTATAATGCGATCCTGGGGAGAAGTTGTTTAAACTTATTTGGAGCTGTGGTATCTCAACCACATTTGATGATGAAGTTCCCAACACAGTTAGGAGTTGGGAAGATGAAGGGAGATTAAGAGCTGGCGCGATCATGTTATAATGTGATGTGTAGAAGTGGTATGGATGGATCGAAAGCCAAGTTACCCGTTTGTATGGTGGAATTCTCGTCTGATGAAGTTATTGACACAAACGACGGACCCTCTCTTAGGAAGTTTAAAGAGAACGATATGAAGATGGAGCCTTTGGGAATCAAGACAGTGCCTTTATTTCCCGGCAATCTTGAAAAGACAGTGACAATCGGTTCCGAGTTGTCACCAGAGGTTGAGAAGGAGGTAATTTCTTTTTTGCGAAATAATGTAGATGTTTTTGCTTGGTCTTATCAGGATTATGTGGGGGTTGATCCCCAAGTCTGTTCTCATAGACTCAATGTTAACCCATAT